>APFE030491165.1:2835-87896 GCA_000404065.3 Pinus taeda | reverse complement strand
AATTAAAATAATTTTTGATTGTTTAAATTGTATAAGTTAAGTATTTTGATATTTTTAAATATATTGAATAGATTTATTAAAACAATAATGATTTTAATTCAAAATTAAAATATAAACTATTCCATATGCTCTGTTCGCGGACGATACTCTCCTCCTGGGGCCTGCCATGCTCCCCTCTGCATCAAAATTCAAAAGAGTTTTAGATGACCTCAGCAATGCTACAGGCTGCACTGTAAATAAGAGCAAATGTCATATTTACAGCTGGAACATTTCTCCAAGGGCGCTGTCTGATATCTGTAGATGCTTGGGCTTTGCTACTTCTTCTTCCTGGACATCGTTCAATTACTTGGGGCTTCCTGTGCATCTCAAAAATCTTTCCTGCAAGGACTGGCTTCCCCAATTGGAAAAGCTCAAAACAAAAATCCAAGCTTGGGGCTACTCCTGGTTAAACATCGCTGGGAAAGAAACATTAATCAAATCAGTGCTTCACAGTCTCCCTCTTTTCCAGTTCACTGCCCTCCTCGCCCCTATAACAATCATTAAAAAAATGGAAGAATACATCAGGAGATTCTTCTGGCAGGGAGGAAAAAACAATGCGAGAAAAATTCCTTTAATCAGCTGGGATATCATCACTAGGCCGCTATGTGAAGGGGGCTTAAACTTCAAAAAGCTCAGCCAACAGAATGTGGCACTGGCTGCCAAGATCCTTTGGAAAATTACTGCTCCAAAACCGGGATGGGCACAAACAGCAATTTGCAAGAAATATTACAGGGGATCGCACACCAGGTGTCTAGAAAACGTCAGACAAATGCCAAATTCATCATTTCTGAAGCTCCACGCTAAGTTTTCCCATCTGATTACAGACCATGCGTTCTGGATACCTGGCAGTGGCAAAAAAATGAAGATCTGGAGCGATTGCATTATGAACCAGCATCCGATTAAAACCAGAGTAAACTTGAATGAGTTGCGTCGCTGGATGGACATCAACTCCCTGCGCACGCTCTGAGATATTTCCAAATGGCATGAGGGCTCCTGGGCAGGCTGGATCCATTTCAATGGTCCGGCGCAGTTGGGGAAGGAATGGGACACCCTTATTAACTGTCTCCAGGGAAACACACCCATCAGCAGAAGATCAAGAGACAGAAAGGGATGGGGCACGAGCCTTAAAGGCTATACAGTTAACCAAGGATATATCAAGCTTAGCGAGATCCCCTACGCTCCTCCGGACCCTGCTCCATGGCGCGGCGTGTGGAGTTCTCCTTCTCTGTCGAAGATTGACATATTTGCTTGGCAGGTATGTCATTCCAAAATACTCACATTTGACATTCTGCATAAAAAAGGAATGAATGGTCCCTCCATCTGCCAGCTATGCAGAGAAAGCGAGGAGACAGCGGCCCATCTGTTCCTCGAGTGCCCATTCTCTAAGCATCTATGGACCGCTCTCAGCCCTCAGCCATATCTTAACTTCCCCAGCTCCACGGCAGACCTCTTTGCTACTTGGGCCCATAATTATCTAGGACTTGCCCCTAAAAATCTGATCATCAGAAAGGCGTGGGAAATTATACCCAAGATGACAAGCTGGCAGATATGGCTGGAGCGTAACAGAAGGATTTTCAGGAACACAAAGCACAACTACAGGATTCTGGAAAATAAAATCAAAATCCAAATCAAGGAATGCCTGGGGGATACTAGAGATGATACCAATTTGAGTCAGCAAGACATGGCCTGGGCACTGTCTCTCGGCCTTCAAATCAGGCCAGCAGAAAAAAAAGATCCCTATTAATAAATATTGGCAACTAAGGAAATCTGAAAGTGATATGCGAAGCTGGATCAAAATGCAAGGAAATTACTCCCTCTTTTTTGATGGGGCAGCAAAGAGTAACCCGGGAAAAGCAGGAGCAGGAGGAATTGTGCTAACTCCAACAGGAGAAAAAGTCCAGTCCTTTGCCTGGGGCCTTGGCTATGCCTCCAACATCCAAGCGGAGGCTTTAGCCCTCTTCCAAGGTCTCCAATGTCTAAAAGAATTAAACATAAAAGAAGCCAATATAATTGGAGATTCCCAGATCATCATCAACTCCATGATTTCCAACTCCCCTGTCAAGGATCTCAAGTTAGCAAGAATGATAATCCGAATTAAAGGATTGGAAAGGCACTTTCAGAAGCTAAGATATTATCATGTGTTGCGAATGCACAACAAAGCGGCGGACAACGAAGCTAATAAAGCAGTCCTCCTCCCTGTAGGAACTAAGATGAAGGACGGAGAAGAAACTTGGGAACCAATCCCATAATCTGATTTTCGCCATGTTTTATTGCTGGCTATTAAACCAATTTGTCTGCACCTTCAAGTGGGGGAAAATCTCAGACCTGGAAGTCTTGGTATCTTTAACAATTAGGAAATTGGCAAGCTTTAACTGTACTCTCTATCTCTGCGGAAAGCAGCAACAAAGCATGGAGCTATCAATTGTAACAGCTATTTCGGCATTCACGCCAAGAGGAATATAACCAATCCATAACCGTTTCTGTTAAAAAAAAAATATAAACTATTCCATAAACATTGTTATTAATATTAAAATTATTATTATATATATAATTACTAACTTATTTTTTTGAAATGTTAGAGAATTAATAAATTTAGAATCTCAACAAAATTTATAAAGACTTTGACTTTTGCTCCATGTCTATTATTTTTTTTTAACAAGTTCAGTTAGGTTATATATTACCAAAAAAGTCTTGGAGCAAGCTCCTATTACATTCTGCTTTTTTGATATAGTAGACTGAGCAGTAAGATAAGCACGCAGACCTTTCTCCTGTTCTTAGTATCAAAACTTCAGAAGTTGCTTTAGTTATTTTAGGATACTGCCTAACATATTGACCAACTAAGAAAACAAATTTACATAACATGAATTCACTGAGATTTATGGTTTATAAACAAAGTAGTCCTGCACTGCTTGTTGCTTGTTGTTGTTGTTGTTGACCGAATTCTTTCCCTCACTACTCGTGGTTTTTCTTTTGTAGTAGTCCACTGCTTCCTCTAGGTGCTTGCATTTGGATTTCAGGGCCATAATCTCTTCTTTTTGAACTGCCATATTGTGCCTCTAAAAATTGTATTCCATCCGCATTTCACTTCAGAGGTCCTTTAATGACTGTTGCAGCCAGTGTATCATGATTTTGTTTCACTCCATTTCTATTAATTACAATAGTGAGCACAAAAAAAATTCGTTTAGATTGCAATAATTTCAACAGATATATTATTTTTTTTCCAAAAATTGGGTCAATGGATATATTAATTTAGTTGTTGGTAAAATCTGTCACTAAATAAAGTTATATAGTTTCATAACAGTTTCACTTTTCAACAATCCAAATTTCAATTTCCCTATATTTAAATTGAGCGACACGTACTAGCTACTACGTAGCACTTGTTTATCACATACTAAAATGTATTATAATCTATATAAATTTATTAAATAAATAAATTTAATATATATATATAATATATATATATATATATATATATATATATATATATATAGTTTTTTTATAGTTTTTTATTACAATCTATATTTAAATGAATATACAATACATATTTAATTATTATATTATTTTTAATAATGTAATTATATATCTACACCACATCATACCTATAAATACATTATTTAATATGCTGATAGGCATTTTCCTTGTCGGTTTGGCGTGGGCGAAAACCGTTCACCCCATCCAATGGGAGAGCTTGCATTTCATCCCTCCAACTAATTATAAATTTCCATCTGGATTGGACTGGTCTATCACGCCATATTCCACCCACATTGGCACGACAGCAACAGGCCCGCCCACATCCTCACACCATTCTCTCTATATTGAAGTGAGCCAACCCACATTCTCTCGCCATACCCTCCATCCCCTCCATATTGAAGAGAGCCAGCCTTCACAGGCTTCACCCTGCCTCTATCTCGCCCATTCCCTATCTTTGTCTCACTAATTCCCTATTTATGTCTGAACATTCAAGCCTGCAATATCACATGGCAACCCCTGTATCTGAGCTGAGCCTTTGGATACAATCTCTCAGTAAATCACTTTACATTCAATATTCACCTCCACCTTGCATGTGTTTACATTAAATTCCACCCTACATGTATCTACATTGAAAAGGCATGGACAGTTTCTCCTATTTCTCCTATTGTGTTTGGTGCATTGGATGGAATTCCAACCGCCAATATATACTAAGGGGTGCTTTCTTACCTATCATTGTTTCAAGAGGTAAATTTGACAACATCAACCTTCAAATTAGAAAACATCGGAGCAAAGGGATATCAAACTGAAGGATTTTAAACTGAAAGACTTCAAGGGATTTTTTTCATGATACACCAGGTAACTTGTCTATGCTAAATCCTTATGCAAATATATATTTTGTGCCTACGTGTGCCTGTTCGTGTAGATCATTATCTGTATTCATGCTTGTTATGTTTGAGTCTACATCCATGGTTGGTGGTCCTTTGTTCTAATTATGTCATGTTGGTTGTATGATGAATGAAGAAGTATGCTCGAATGGGGTATGCTCATTCGTTTCCAAATCATGAATCATGGTAGTTAGGAGCTACTATACACATCATAAAATCTCAATAGCTATGCTCGTGCTTGAGTTAAGTTGTTCTCGCCCCACTCACAACATGTTAAATCTCCCTGTTGGATTGAGAATGCTCTTTCTATTAGGGCACCTTGCCAAAAATAAACCGACTGTAATAAGACTTGTCAAGGGTGGAGTCTTGCAGCCCATTTCTAGTTTGCTTGTAAAGCCTCTACCCGAGTGAATTCTACAAAATGAAAGGAATGGGTTGTAGATATATAAATACCTAGAAGGGCCACAAAGTCTACCTCCTGCAGATCTTGGATTTTAGGCCTCTTCGCACGTAGAAGGATACAATTCACACTAGCACATAGTTAAAATGCTACAAAATTTGTACCTTCAAACATTCACTGAGAAAAATTGATTAAGTGATCCACGAGTCTAACAAATGTAAGGGCCAATTAGAATGCAATGAAAACTAAGGAAGGGGAGTTGTCACATGTCCTAAGTGCCTTGCGTGTGTAACATATGTGGTCTATCAAATAAAATAACAAAAAAATGTGTCACTTTACAGTGTGGTTATGTTGCCGCAATAGGGGTTATTTATCCTTCCTCTCGACCAACGATGTTATCCTTCCTTCTCATGGGTCTGTGCTTAAGGTAACTCCAATGTGTTGGAACATGAGTGTCCTTATACTTATTGTTCTTTATGTGATGCCATCACTTTTTCCAATTTACAGCTAAAGGCTTCGTAGAAAATCGCTTTGCTTTGAGTCGAAGAAACCAACATTTTGGTGTTGTGTGGGTTCCTTGTGGAGATAAATGCTTGTTAATGGGGGGATTTCTTGGTTGGTTCAACAAGGAAGTCATTTCTTTTGGCTGTAATTATTGACTATAATTTTTTTACTCTATTTTCTTGCTTTTTAAATATCATTTTATGTATGTAGCTTTTTTATACTTTAATCAAATTTATTTTGCTTGTAAATTCTTACTTTTTTCTGCATATTATATATATGTCGTTTAGAATTTTTCAAGTTGCCAAATATATTTATGGATTCCTCGCCAGATACCTGTTGTTACAGTTCGCATTTTGATTTACTGTTGCTTTTATTGTTTACTATATATCATATTATAATTTCCATTTGTGTTGTAGGGGTTTCAAAAGGACGAGAATATGAAGACAAACCCTACCTCCACATCATTATTGGAATGTATGAACCCTTCCTGTACCACACTGAAAACAAAGGAAAACATGATACTAGGGATTTTGTGCACATCTACTCTAAGTTATTCCAAACATTTTCACAATCTGCTTGCAATGGGTCTAACCTTCTTGAAAAAACTTCCATGATGAGGAAATTTTATATCGATGTTGACTGGTCTTAGTTAAATGGCATACTTAGGTCTTTATATTAGAGACTTTTTTGAGGGCATAGTTAGGTCTTAATATCATGGTCAAGGCACAGAACAACAAACTAGATTATTTGTAACCCCCTGAGAAGAAATGCTAACTATTAACATCAAATTTACATTTATAAATCTGAGCTTTAGTTTTGGACATATGTTCATGGAATCATTCAAGGTAAGCAAAATTTCAGAGTTCACCATTCGACATCGATGGTTCAAGAGGTATCTTAGTCATAAAGGTACATAGTTTTAAAGTTTTGTTCCAACTTTACCTTAATATACACTTCAAAAACAAAAACAAAAACAAAAAACAAAGGCCATTTTTTTTGTCGTTTTCCCAAATGGGTTTTAAGAGTAAAATACTTGTGTTACTATTGGATTTATTATCAAATTCTTCAACACTATTTTCCATATTTATTTACAATATACAAGTATTAAACAATGAGAATTAATGCATGGTCACACAATAAACAAATATATATCATTTTTTATTCCCACAAAAACAATGAAGGTCCATATTGGTGAATCAACTTGGTCAAAGTTTGAGAAATTACAGATCACTACATATTTCAAAGTTCCATGTAATTCATACTTTTGGTTCTCTAGGTGCAGAAGTGTAAAGAGGTCTTTGGCCATGTTGTAGATGTTTGTGAGAGTGTGGAAGTTTAGGCTTAGACATTGTTGTATTATGGAATGAGTTTGAAAGGGTTTTATGCCCTCAACCTAATAAAGAGGAAAACAATTGTTGTTTTTTTTTGTTGTGTTAAATTTAATCACAATTATTGTTGTGAGTTGTTCTTTTGTAGTGTGTTATGATTTCCACTCGCCTAGGCCTTTCATCAAAAGTCCATGGGCCAATGGTTGAGTCAAGGGGTCATAAAACATTCATTGATAATATCAACATTCATTGAGGCAAAGATCCCTCAAATTATTTCTTTGTGGATGACAATACATTCCCTTCATCTTCCAACTCAAGGAAGACAAAGATTTAATATTCCAAAGTGCCCCTTGTTTTCTGGGCCCAAAAGTGTTATATCTGAATCAATGGACATTTAATTTCAAACTAGAAAGCACATCCCTAGGGAAGTTCCAGTCTAGGTCCCTGCTACATCTCCCCTTGGTATTTTTGGATGTTCCAACATTTCCTCGCATTTGCAACAATATATGGAAACTTATGGAATAGCAATCCCAAAAGCTTGTCGATATTCTTGTGTGATAATTTGTATGGAAGTGGATCTTTCAAAGGAGCTTCAAGAAGAAATCCAATTGAATCTCAATGGTTGGTTGGTGTTATATACAAGAGTTCAAGGTCTTAATGGTTGGTCTTAATATGAGGGCCAAGGCACAGAACAACCAACTAGTTTAGTTGTAACCCCTTGAGAAGCAATGCTAATTGTTAGCATCAAATTCACATTTCTAAATCCGAGCATTGGTTTTGGGAATATGTTCATGGAATCATTCAAGATAAGTAGAATTTTAGTGTTCACCATTCAACATCGATGGTTCAAGAGTATCTTGTCATATAGGTACATATTTTCAAAGTTTTATTCCAGTGTTACCTTAATATAGAGTTATAATAAAAATAAAATAAACCGGAAAAAAAAGGCCAATTTTTGGGTGGTTTTCCCAAATGGGTTTCAAGAGTTAAATGTTTGTGCTATTATAAAGGATTTCATGAAATTGTACCATTTTAATGCTTGCACATGGTGAAGGGCCACCCAAGAAACCTAGGATTTTGCATGAATTTGTACCATGCATGCAAACTTCGACCTTAAATTTGTTTGGAATTTTGGAAGAGGTAGACATGATAGACACGAGTGATGGTGGTAGTAGTGGAGGAGGGAATGCCCTCTCTCCAAATGAATGCTTTCTCATGGAATGTTAGGAGTCCCTTTGAACCTTGTGAAAAGGGAACAATTCAATAATCTTTAATTTTTTTCAAACTTTCAAAGTTTAGATTTAGTTTGCATGCAAATAGTTAAGATTCTAGATTTTTCGTAAAGGCCTTTCTCAATTTTATATAGCTTGGTTTTGGTGTCTTTCCAATGCTACATGAGGAATGAAAAGGTGGCATGGCAATGATTTTATCACCCAAGATTGCTACTTGTGTTTGTGTGTGGGGTGTGGATTTAACAAACTAGTGTGGATATTGTTGAAAAATGATGCCCATAATTTGAGGTTGGCAAATATATATACATTGAATGATGTGTTTTGGAGTGCATAGCCTTTTGGCACTAGATATTTGCTGCACTTTTATAGGCCAATTAGTTAGTTTTTGTAGACCTCAACATGATAGTCTTAGTAGGACAAAGAGCATCTCCCCCATTAGTGGTGCCTTGGGGAAAGGAATGTGCACAAAAGAATGACTCCTATGACCTTTGGTTTACTTGATTGAATTTTAGGAAAGGAAAGGAAATGTTTATTTGACAGTTCTCTTGGGTAAAATGATTTTGTTGATGTTGATGCCTTGAGTTTCTCGATTCTTCCTATTCTTTTATCCACATGGAAACTTCTTTTGGGATCATGAGTGTTTACACATGTTCTCTTATTAGCTCACTTGATTTGTTTTAATTATGGCTAGTATTCTAGTGACTATGTGAGCAAATCTAGTTTCTATTTTATGCTGACTAGTTTGTTTCTAATTCCATTGACTTTAAATTTGAAATGTCCTTTAGCCTCAGGGGAGCCATTTCTCAAGTTAATTATTGACTACCTATGATTTTGCTTAAAGTACTTGTACCTTATGCATCTTTTGTGTGAACACCTTCTTCACTCTTGAAGCCCATTGCATATGTGCACTTCTATTGAAAGGGAAGTTCATGAGGTGATTAATTCTTTACTTACATTTTTTAATGGTTAGTATGGTTGGGGATTTCCTTTGACACATTGTCCCTATGAAAGGAAACTAAATTGTTCACGAAGATTGCCAAAATAGGTTGGAGGTGCTAGGAGAAACATGGAGAGTGCTAAGCATTGGTTCAGTAGAAAGATTGAGTAGGAAGATAATGCAATATTGATGATTTAAAGACTTATTCTATCGACAAGTGAATTAAATAAGGAATGGAAAATGTGAGATGTTTCATATTGATGATGATTTGTGGTTAACATCATGGAATGAGATCAACTCACTTTCCAAGGATTATATATTTTTAAAAGAACAATTTTCACGATAGTTTGAAGTTTAGGAGAAGGAAAAAACAAGGAGGAAATGACTTGGAGAGAGAAGAATGACCAATGAGAAAGAATTTAAATGCCAATGAGAAAATTGGGAAAGTCATAGGAGTTTAGGGATGTAGGGCAAAAGTTTAAGGAATCATAAAGGGAAAATAAAGTGATAGTATCAACTTTATGAACGTCAGATGAGGCAAGAGGAGTGTAGGAAACTTCTTGTTGAGAGCCTAAAGAAAGGAGTAGTGAGATAAGCGGTAGAAATATTGGCTCAAGAATATAGTCTCAATATTTTTGTCTAGTTGTAGAGTACCTCCTAGGGATCAATGATGCTGACTCATAAAATGCTATTGACATTAACTTTAGCTTGCAACAATAATATTGGCAGTGATACTCAAGGAAATGCAGAGCTACACACTATCATCTAGATATATGAGATTAATCCAGAGATATTCCATTTTTCATGTTTTGTTGAGCTCATAGACTTGTTAGGGTCAAGGATTTCCTTTGACTATTATCTCTAGCTAGGAAACAATTCCCTTTCGATGTAAAGGGAGCCCTCCAAAATACATAATACTATCAAAATGTTTACCTTCACACATTATTTAGATGATTGTCTCTTGAGCATTTGTTTTCCATGTTACTTCTACCATTAATGCTTTTCCATTTTAGTGACGTTCATATTTTGCATGACTTTAGTGATCAATCCTTGGACACGGAATAACTTATGGTGTAGATGTGCCCATAAGTCGTTGGGTGCAATTTATATGAATTTTAGGCATGTTTTAACTTTGTTCATGTCCTTTGATGGTTGGAAGTTGGAATTTAGAATGTATGCCGTGATCTCTCACTTTATTCGTGTTTTGTGATTTCAAAGAACCCACACATTCTTTCTGTTGTTTCCAGAAAGACTTTGTAGAATACTAATTGGGTTGGACACCATAATGATGGAACCTTCATAACACTAAATTCAAATTATGGAATTGCCATTTTTTGTAATATTAGTGATCACAACTTAAGATGATCATACAGATCCAAGTATATTGAAACCAGTTGACCTTATCTTGTTCTAAACAGAGAGAGTTATTATTATCAACCTTACTTTCCTACAAATATGGGTGGGATGACTCGAAATTATATGAGTTTGTTTAGAACAAATAACATAGAATAAACTTTTACTTCCTTCTATTTAATTTGTATGGAAGAAAAATTAAATTAATGTTTCTTATCCAATTGAGCCTTTGTAACTTCATCTCTAATCCAAACTCATCATCCTAAAATACATATTTGAAAAACAATGGAACTGTCTGAGTTCTTCAGGGTGGATGAAGCTTCTCTTTATATGGGATCTATGTTGTGCACAAATACAAATTAAAGGTTTTGTACATTGAACTTTCTGGATAGAGTACTATGCAATTTCTATTATAATTAGTATGATGTTGTTTCCCATGATAGGAATTTCATGCCAATTGCAATTCTATTAGGATTTATGTGCACAATGCAATGCATTTTAGTTTATGCTCCATCTAATTTGAAAATTCTATGCCTATTTTTTTTCCTTCCTAGGGTTTATGGTGTGCACATATGTAGTTTTAAGGTTCTCAATATTGAAATAGTTTATGAGGCAGTTAAATGATACATGTCTCCTTCATAGCGTTTTCACTATTTATCAAAATATATTTCATATCTCTTCAACATTTTATTCTTTAGTCTGGGGACACGCACACTTAAAATCAAGGAAACATAATCAACATTTATAAAAACAAGATAGACAATATAGAGAGAAGATATCTTCAACTATATTAGCAAAACTTCTAGCTAACCAATTCCAATTTGTGTATATGTTGCGGTTATTATATGAAACAAGCAGAAAGGAACTACGCCATTTACTTGGTCATTTGTCTATTTTAATAATTGTTTGTACATTGTCCTCAGATGTTTTCTCAGTATCTAGTGTAATTGCAAGTATGGTCTGCATATCATCTTAGCGCTCTGCAACTTCTTCCATATTTTTCAAGCTCTTGGTTATCCTCTAAGAAACTTACTTAGACTTTATCCTTTCCTATTGAAAACATTTAGATATCAACCCACCTCATCAGTAGTCACTTCATTGTCAACTAGAAGTTGCAGGCAATTGTTCTCTAACATCCTAATGTTCCAAATATATTGTGGAAATATTGATCCAAATAAATGTTCCAAAATGCCTTAATATCAACCATGTAGAAAATATGTTCTAAATCATCTTAGTCAATTATACAGGAAAATTGAAAAAATTCAATAACCTATTTTAACAATACCATACAGATGCAGATGTAGCAACACTCTGGCTTCATAGAACTTGGCAGATCCTTTGATCGATGTAAAATATTTTCAGCTTACTTGAAATATGACCTTCTCATATGCACAGATTATCGTCACATATTAGATGGAATTTTTCCTATTGTGGAAGTCTTTAATTTATGGTTGTTATCTATAAGATGTTACAATATTTATGATTGTTATCTAAGTCATGTTACATGCTATCTGAAGACACGTTTCAATCCCTTATTTCTAACTTAGATTTTCCTTCACACACTCTGTTTTGTGGAGAATGCCACATACTCTTGTATATTGAATACAGTGAGAGATTTGATCTCACACAAATGCCTAGCCTTTATTTTTCTTATAGAATATACATATTGAATCTATTAATTAAGTTCGTGAGAAAAGTTACAAGGTCTTTTGAATAGGGTAAAAATTTATAATTGACATAAATGCAAAAAAACACTTTATATCGCAAACAACTGACATAATTGAAAGTATTCTTCCTCCTCTGCCTTGCTACTACTAGTGCAAAGATTGATAAGACATATTTGCAACAAATTTAAGGTCTCTTTGTTTGAGTAAGACGTCGTTTCCTGCTAGATAACTCATTCAAATTGCGAAACCCCTCCTTTGTTCCCTCCAAAACTTTCCTACACTCAAAGAAATTGATTCCATGATAGGGGTTGTTTATTTATTAATTTGTTTTCTTACCCATGAAACACTTTAATTTGGCACATTAAATTTGCATACATAATAAAGGAGAGTATTCTAGTAATCTCTTCGTTAGTGGTATCACCTTCGGTCTTGTCCATTTTTTTTTTTCTCATGCTTTTAGATATTCCACACTTTTCCATTCATTTTTTGTTATTCCTTCATGTCTTTTAAGATAAACACCTTGACCTTTTCCTTCCATTTATTGTATATTTTTACTTGTAGATTCAACAATTTATGTGATATGCTAAAACATAAGACAAGAATCTACTTTATTGATCACAGAAAAAAATTGATCAATGAAAACGCTAAGCAAAAAAGGAAAAATATCAATCACACATAAGACAATATATTTTTGGGGAAAGCAACTGCTCAAAACCTCGACTATCTATATTGCATTAACTAGCAGATCTGAGAAGAAGATACAATGCTTGTTCAACCCGAACATTCCTACACAAGTACAATCTGTCTCTCTGCTTCATGAACCAGATCAAGGCAACAAATAGCCAATTTTGCTACCCGCCAAGCCCATACTTCCTTGTGTGATTCCTGAGAGAATTATCCCATATTTTATAGGGAAAATCCCTCACCACAACTCTGCAATCCATCATAGGTCTTCTATTGATTGCATGCACCATTTGTACAACTCGAAAAATTATACAACTAATAGTACATTGTCCCTAAACTCTGACCTCAACTGGGTCTTCCTCTGAACTGACATGCATGAGTTATTTTTGAGTGAATTATCAGTTATTTGATTGATCAATGCATGTGAATTAAACCCAATATAATTCACTTGACCACTCACTAGTTCCTCCAACATTTAGAACTAGTTTAACAGAATTTAACTCGGTTAAACTGAATTAAATAATTACAACTCAATAAGAACTCAGCTTGGGCCCCTAAAATTTAGGAATCACTCTACATGACTCTAGATAGACTTCCAACTCGAACTTACTGAGCCAACTAGATCAAATTAACTTAGTTAACTATTACAAGTTGGTATGAGAATATATTTTCGATTTAATTCAAGGAAAAATTAACTTAGGATTTCCTATTGCTATTTTTAACATTCCCTCTCAACAAGAAAGGGTTAATCTGCTATCCCGATCCTGCCTCTGTGAAACTCAAATTTGCTTCTTGACAAGGCCTTTGTTAGAATATCTGCATCATGTTCCTCTGTGGGAATGTACTCCAACAACATAATTATCCTTTGCACATAATCTTGAAGATGATGATACTAGATATCAATATGCTTTGAACGATCATGAAAAACTTGATTCTCAGAGATTTTGATACAACTCCAATTGTTACAATAAATCATTATTGGATCCATCTGATGACCAAACAAACCAACCAAAATATTCTTCATTCAAATAGCCTCACAAATTGCTTGACTAGCAGCCATGTACTATGCTTCTATTGAACTGAGTACAATTGATCTATGTTTCCTACTATACCAAGAAACAACTGCTGACACAATACTGAAGATCCCACTTGATGTGTTTTTCCTCTCGAATGGACTCCTTGCCTAATCTGTATCAGTGAAGCCTTGAAGCTTCACTCCCTATGTCTGTCTATACCAAATACCATACTGAGTAGTGCCTTTGAGGTATATCAACACATGTTTGGCTACCTTCCAATACAACTTGGTTGGCTTAACCATTGCTTGACTAAGTTGGTTAATTGCATAACACATGTTTCGTCATGTGTTCACCAAATACATGAGTGAACCCACAAGTTGTCTGTAAATAGTAGCCTCCACTACTTCATTGGAAGTAGCATCCTCCTTCCTCCAGTTACCATCTAGAGGAGTCTCCATAGGTTTATTGTTCTCCATGTGGAACTTATTGAGTATCCTGTTGGCATATTTTCCTTGAGAGACAAATAGTTCCTCATCACCTTGCCATACTCCCATCCCCAAAAAATAGTCCATGAGCCCCAAGTCCTTCATTTTGAACTCTCTTTCAAGATCCTCTTTGCAAGATTTGATTGGCTTATCATCACCTGTCATAATCAAATCGTCAACATATAAAACAATAATCAAGAATTTACCTTTAACCACGATATGGTAAAGGTTTGTATTTGCTTCACTTTTAGTGAAGCCCAGTCCGGTAAAATAGCTATCGATCATGGTGTACCAAGCATGGGGTGCTTGTTTTAGTCCATTCAGCGCTCGCTTGAGTCGACACACATGCGACTCTCACTTGAAGGTCTTAAATCCTTCAGGATGCTCAATATACAACTCTTCCTCAATCATGTCATTGAGGAATGTTGTCTTTACATCCATTTGATGTATCTTCCATCCCATCTGTGCTGATAGTGCTAGAATGGACCTGATTAATGAGTATTGTGCAATAGGAGAAGAAGTCTCATCATAATCAATCCTCTTTACCTGAGAAAAACCTCTGGCCACAAACTTGGCCTTGTGTTTATCCACACTACCATTCACTGGTTGCTTTACCTTGTAAAGCCATCTAGAACTCACCACTAACTTGTCTGTCAGTCTTAGGGCCACATCCCAAACGTTTTTCTTGACAATGGAGTCATACTCCTCAACCATCACATTAATCCAAACTAGTTGCTGCAATGCTTCCTCAAAAGAGGATGGCTCAATCTCTACACATCCGCTCATCAGATCCATGTGGCCATTGTACCTCTCTGGTGACCTCCTCTGCCTGCGCTGTGATTTGGGTGCTTCCACATTCTCTCTAGAATCTTGCAAAAACCTAACAACCTCTCTGGTGTGCTTTCTCCCATCTCTGGAAGACTTTGCATGAGTGGGTGTCTCCACTCCCTACTCCTCTGCATGTGGCTACTCCACATCATCCTAAGGTTCCTTCTTAGGAGCCAAAAGCTCCTCAACTGCATGTGGCTTAAGCACCCTCTTAAGGGAACATCTCTTGGACTTCTCTTAATCGATTTTTACATCTCTGTGAACCACTGTCATCCTGTTGGTTGGCAGGTACACCCGATAGTTGTGAGGTTTATCAGTGTACCAACAAATATACCCAACTTTGTTGTTGGATCTAGCTTTTTTCGTGCATTCTTGGTAACATGGCAGTAGATTAATGAACCAAAGATCCTGAAGTGTGCCACACCTAGTTTCTTCCCTGAAAAAGCCTCTTCCAGTGTACTCATCCCGAGAATTTGATGAGGGCTTCTGCTCTGCAAATAAGTAGTTGTGTTGCATGCTTCAACCCACAAGTTTAATGGTAGGCCCTGATCATGCAACATTATTCGTGCCGCTCCCACAATGATCATGTTATTCCTTTTAGCCACCCCATTCTATTGTGGGTTATGATGTGTTATCAACTCCTGTCGAATGCCTTATGATGCACTAAAGTTTGTTTAACTTAGTCAACACATACTCTCCACCATTATCACTCTTGAGAGCTTTAACTTTCCTCCCAGTATTTTTCTCGACAAGTGCTTCAGATTCACAAAAATTAGCAAAAGTTTGATCTTTCTTTTGCATGAAGAGGGTCAAACACTTACAAGAAACATCATCAACAAATATCACATAATACCTTTGCTTGCTGGTGGATGCTATCGAGAACAGTCTACACACATTTGAGTGAACTCGATCGAGGATCGCCTATGCTCAACTGTCTTTTTCATGAAAGGAAGCTTTGGTGTACTCCCTAATGTACACCCTTTAAACGTGTCTACCTGCTCTAGTGTACCCTTAGGAAGGCCGATAGAAATTTGTTGCATGATCTTCAAAACGACATGGTGCAAGTGACCCAACCTCCTGTGCCACAACTCATTGGTATCTTGTCTTTGCACCTTCTCTGCTTTAGTGCTCAAGGCAGCACAATCTTCTACCTCCAACTTGTAGAATTTTTTCACTCAAACCCCTATCCTCTTCATCTGTCTTGTGGCTATGTGACGAAGGAACACCTTTTCCTTACTAATTATCACATCATAGCCTCTATCCTCCAACATGGCAACATAAACCAAGTTCTTCTTCAAACCAAGAATGTACATAACATATCACAAAGTGAGGGGAGAACTAGAATCCCTCTGAAAGGTAACTGTATTGATCCTAGTTGCGTTAGACCTCCCATCATCACTCATATCGATATGCATCTAGAGATCCTTCTCCTCCAGGTTACTGAAGAGCTCTTTGTTATTGGTCATGTGGAAAGAAGCTCCATTGTCTAGGTACCACACACTACCCATCATCAATGACACCATACAAGCAATGAGGGTAAAATCCAGTTCCAACTATGAAGCAAGAACCTCACCTGTCACTCCTCTTGAGGGCTTCTTACCGACCTTCTTATGCAAACACTTTGTGGCAAAATGTCATAGCTCTTGACAATGAAAACACTTGATTTTCCACATGTCCTTATTCCTTTTGCCTTGAAAAGAACTTGATTTGGAATGGGATGACTTCCCCTTCCCTTTCTTCACCTTACCCACTAAGGCACAATTCTCCTCGTCATCATGCTTTGATGAGGATCCGTCTCTGGTGTTCTGTCGAATATCTTCCTGTACCAAGTCAAACCACAATCACTCCCACTCTAGTAGATTCTCCCTCCCATTAACCGAGTCTTGGTAATTGTGCCAACTATGGGGAGGTTCTAGAGGTGTTAAGCTCACCAGATCGTCTTCAGTAGCAGTAATCCCAACACTTCAAAGCTCATCCTGACATTGGGTGAACTTCGTCAAGTACTTCAGAACAGAGTCACCCTTCTCCATCTTGATCTTTTTGAGTTTGTACTTCAGTGCCAACTTCCTATGGTCACTGCTATTTTGAAATAGGTCCGTCCAGCCTTCCACATTGCAAATGGAGTTTCCTTATCATGGAGATTTGAGACAATATGATCTCAAACTCCTTCTAGGGTAATCCTTCCCCTTCCCTTTCTTCGCCTTACCCACTAAGGCACAATTCTCCTCGTCATCATGCTTTGATGAGGATCCGTCTCTGGTGTTCTGTCGAATATCTTCCTGTACCAAGTCAAACCACAATCACTCCCACTCTAGTAGATTCTCCCTCCCATTAACCGAGTCTTGGTAATTGTGCCAACTATGGGGAGGTTCTAGAGGTGTTAAGCTCACCAGATCGTCTTCAGTAGCAGTAATCCCAACACTTCAAAGCTCATCATGACATTGGGTGAACTTCGTCAAGTACTTCAGAACAGAGTCACCCTTCTCCATCTTGATCTTTTTGAGTTTGTACTTCAGTGCCAACTTCCTATGGTCACTGCTATTTTGAAATAGGTCCGTCCAGCCTTCCACATTGCAAATGGAGTTTCCTTATCATGGAGATTTGAGACAATATGATCTCAAACTCCTTCTAGGGTAATCCTTCTCGCGTTTTCCACACAGTTTCTCCATTCAATGATATATTTAGCATCATATGCTAGAGGCTTTCGGAATATCATGATCTATGAATTCCTTAAACTCGTTGTCTTCTAGCACTACCTCCATCTTGTCCTTCCAAGCTATGTAATTCGAGTTTCCATCCAGGGCATACTCAAGTCTCAAACTGTAGAATGACATACTGCTGACTCTGAAGTATGAACATGCAAATTTGATTTCACCTGCACAACAAACTTGAACTTTCCTCTTCTATAATGGCTTCAGCTTTGATACCATGTATATTTTTACTTGGAAAGTCAACAACTTATGTGATATGCTAAAACATAAGACAAGAATTTACTCTACTCATCAGTGGAAACAAAAATTGATCGATGAAAACACTAAGCAGAAAAGGAAGAATATCAATTACACATAATACAATATTTTTTCTGGGGAAAGCAACTACTCAAAACCCCTACTATTTATATTGCATTAACCAAAAGATCTGAGAATAAAATACAATGCTTGTTCAACTCGAACAATTCCTGCATAAGTACAATCTATCTCTCAACTTCACAAACCATCTCAAGCCAACACTTAGCCAATTATGTTGTCTGCCAAGCCCCTACTTCCTTGCACAATTCTTGAGAGAATTATCCCATATTTAATAGGAAAAATCCCTCACCACAACTGCACAATCCATCATAGGCCTTTTACTGATTGCATGCACCATATGTACAACTCGAAAAATTATGTGATGCTACATGCTATCCGAAGACACGTTTCAATCCCTTATTTCTAACTTAGATTTTCCTTCACACACTCTGTTTTGTGGAGAATGCCACATACTCTTGTATATTGAATACAGTGAGAGATTTGATCTCACACAAATGCCTAGCCTCTATTTTTCTTATAGAATATTAACATATTGAACCTATTAATTAAGTTCATGAGAAAAGTTACAAGGTCTTTTGAATAGGGTAAAAAGTTGTAATTGACATAAATGCAAAAAAAAACACTTTATATCGCAAACAACTGACATAATTGAAAGTATTCTTCCTCCTTTGCCTTGCTACTACTAGTGGAAAGATTGATAAGACATATTTGCAACAACTTTAAGGTCTCTTTGTTTGAGCAAGACGTTGTT
Source organism: Pinus taeda (assembly GCA_000404065.3). Classification (NCBI taxonomy): domain Eukaryota; kingdom Viridiplantae; phylum Streptophyta; class Pinopsida; order Pinales; family Pinaceae; genus Pinus; species Pinus taeda. The sequence continues at coordinate 69,288 of APFE030491165.1, read as the reverse complement.
CCCTGCTAGGTAACTCATTCAAATTGCGAAACCCCTCCTTTGTTCCCTCCAAAACTTTCCTACACACAAAGAAATTGATTCCATGATAGGGGTTGTTTATTTATTAATTTGTTTTCTTACCCATGAAACACTTTAATTTGGCACATTAAATTTGCACACATAATAAAGGAGAGTAGTCTAGCAATCTCTTCGTTAGTGGTATGACCTTCGGTCTTGTCCATTTTGTTTTTCTCATGCTTTTAGATATTCCACACTTTTCCATTCATTTTTTGTTATTCCTTCATCTCTTTTAAGATAAACACTTCCTTCCATTTACTGTATATTTTTACTTGTAGATTCAACAACTTATGTGATATGCTAAAACATAAGACAAGAATCTACTCTACTGATCACCAAAAAAAATTGATCAGTGAAAATGCTAAGTATAAAAGGAAGAATATCAATCGCACATAACACAATATTTTTTAGGGAAAGCAACTGCTCAAAACCTCGACTATATATATTGCATTAACTAGAAGATCTGAGAAGAAAATACAATGATTGTTCAACCTGAACATTCCTGCACAAGTACAATCTATCTCTTTGCTTCACGAACCAGATCAAGCCAACACGTAGCCAATTCTGCTACCTGCCAAGCCCATACTTCCTTGTGTAATTCTTGAGAGAATTAACCCATATTTAATAGGGAAAATTTGTCACCACAACTGCGCAATCCATCATAGGTCTTTTATTGGTTGCATGCACCATTTGTACAACTCGAAAAATTATACAACTGATAGTACATTGTCCTTGAACTCTGACCTGAACTGGGTCTTCCTCTGAACTGACATGCATGAGTTATTTTTGAGTGAATTATCAGTTATTTGATTGATCAATGCATGTGAATTAAACCTAATGTAATTCAATTGACCACTCATTAGTTCCTCCAACATTTAGAACTAGTTTAACTGAATTTAACTTGGTCAAATTGAATTAAATAATTACAACTCGATAAGAACTCAACCTGGGCCCCTCAAATTTAGGGATCACTCTACATGACTCTAGATAGACTTCCAACTCGAACTTATTGAGCCAACTAGGTCAAATTAATTTAGTTAACTATTACAAGTTGCTATGAGAATATAATTCCGATTTAATTCCTAATTTAATTCAAGGAAAAATTAAATTAGGATTTCTTTGCTATTTTTAACATTCCCTCTCAACAAGAAAGGGTTTATCTGCTACCCGATCCCGCCTCTGTGAAACTCGAATTTGCATCTTCATAAGGCCTTTGTTAGAATATCTGCATCATGTTCCTCTGTGGGAATGTACTCCAACAACATAATTCTCTTCTGCACACAATCTTGAAGATGATAATACTAAACTGCCCTGTTTTCAATGAAACAATATTTCTATAAGATTGTTGATTTTGATTCTAAATATTGTGGAATCAAAACAACTAAAAAATAAATTATATTCATGCATCAAACCTCTTCAATTTTTATATTTTTTAATTTAAGCGGTTTATTATGAAATCAAGACAATTAAATAATACATTGTAGTGATGCATCAAACATCTACTATATTTATATTTTTTAAATTTCAATTATTTAATAAACATATACCACAATTTTTTTGAAAATATAAAACTTTTCCTTATGCATTATTGCCTCCATTATAAATATAGTCTAAACAACCTAAAAAGTTATGTTCCCTCAATTTCTTTCCAAAAAATAATTATCCTAAATTCAATTCATTACTCATTCCCACATTCCTTCGATTCATTACTGATTTCCACATTCCCTCTTCCACTCCTATCGCGTTTTTTCGCACCTGGTACCATTACTAATTTATTTATTTAAAAAATAAATCCCACTTCAATAAATAGGTAAGAAAAATCCCCACGGGACCAAAAGAGGCGCCCTACAAGCTACCTGGCCAGGTTGTCATCACCATTTATTTAAAAAATAAAATTCAATAAATATGTAAGAGAAATCCCCACGGGACCAAAATAGACGCTCTACAAGCTATCTGGCCAGGTCATCACCATACTCATAACCATACACGCTTGTGATTATGGAATTGTCGCACAGTTAAACACTCTGACCCCTCTTGGTATTGCAGTATTGCAGGAAGCGAGTGATATATTCCCAATTATATTTTTCCATTTCAGAGACAAAACCCCTGTCCAAACTGAGCACTGTCCTCGTAGGAAAGGATACCCTTAGCAGTTGTTGGATTGCAGGGTGCAGCGGGTTGCATTAACCATGTTGAACAGGTTGATGTTGGGGCTGAGAGTGGAGGTGCGGAGTAATGAGGATAGGTATCGCAGTGCTTGGCTCGAAGGAGTTATCATGGCTGTATATGTGCCACCTGGGCGAGGGCGTCGTTACAAGATACGCTACGACCCCGACAATTTTGAACTCCTCACTGACAACGGACAACCGTTGACAGAAGAAGATGTGTCAGCCACCCAAGTCAGGCCCATTCCTCCCTCTTTCTCGGAGAAAAATTCTTACTCTGTTGGGGATGTAGTTGAATTTTATGACAAAGGTTGCTGGTGGCTGGGCACTGTCATCCAAGTATTGCACGCGGCGAAGTATTTCTTAATCCATAATCCTCACATTGGCCTCTATAACGAATTTGATCTCTCCCAACTACGCGATGCTAAACTATGGTCCAAAGAGAGATGGTCTCTGTTATGCTCACAGGTAACACTTTTTAAATTTTTTTTTTCTTTTCTAGCTTCAATTTCAATTTTCTTTATTTTCTAGCATCAATTTCACTTCCAGTTAATTTCAGTTTACTTTCCTTTCTAGTATCAATTTTAATTCCAGTTAGAGTTATCAGATTGGTCGTAGCCAAATCCATGGAAAAAGAGGTTGTTTTTCCTGATGTTAATTAATGGCCTTTTAATATTTATACTCTCTTTGTTTTGGAAAAGCTATTTTAAAAGAGAACGATTAAAATACTTTGTGTATCGAAAGTCATTCGGATTAGTTGTTGATAAGTAATTTTGTAACCTATGGTTCAGATTCTTTGTTTATAAGTAATTTTGTAAACCTAGTCCATTACATCATCTATTGCATGAATGTAAACTTATTCCTTGCTTAATGATCATGAAGCCTAAAGTTACGTTTGAACGTTAAGTTTCAGAAAGTCAAAATGAAAATCAATGCCCATTTACTTTCCAGCTCAAATTTCAAGCTTTTCAGAAAACTTCGAAATCTCTAATGTCTTTTTGTTTAGAGTTAAATTAGGGTTCCAAAAGATGATAGAGACGCAGATCTGAAACTTCATTATATCCATCTGCATGACGGCATTCACTGTACAAATAGGGTTGGTTAGACTTACTACCTTGTAGGCGGGTTTATCTTTTCACATCCCTGCCTATGTGAAAGCATTAATCCTTGCCTTGTAAGATTAACGTAATTCACTTTAATAACTTGTATATTTTGGACAATGTCTAGGAGAGATGGATGGATCAATTACAGAATTTTAACCTACTAAAATATTTTTCCTGGATTTAGGAGTTGTCTCAAAACTTTATATTATGAAACTGGGGGACCTTGAGTCCTTCCATGATAGAATGGCTAATGTATTCCCTTTCCTTTCTTGTAGCAATCAGGTGATGCCATCTATGATGGAAATTGTCCCGTGGCTGAAAACAGTGAGCAAACTTCTGTAGCATCATCTCCTGGAGATATGCAAGCTGACGTGCAATCCCAACAGCAGCCAGAACACGAAGCTGACAAGCAGAGAAGACAATGTGGCTTGATAGGAATGAGGGTAACACTGAAAGCTCAAGAATGCTCAAATTTTCTCAATGATAAGGAAGTTATCAAAGATTCAAGAACGTCCAAGTTTTCTAATCAAGAAAATAGATTAAATAATGATGAAGCCGTGTCTGGGAGAAGTAATTTACATGTCCCTCATTTGAAAGGAGTCAAAAGACCATATGTCCATGATGGCAAAAGAGATGGAACATTCAGTGGCATTCAAAATGGAAAATGTAATAAAGTCAAACGGTTTAAGCATAGTGATACAATAGAAGTCATTGAGCAAAGAATAAAAACACATGAGAGGGAGTTACAGGCATATCGTAATGTGTTAAAGGCCTTCTATGCTCAGAATCCAAGTTTTTTAAGCTCGGAAAATCATCGTTTGTTGACCAACCTCCGTATTGAATTGCGTATTACGAGCGAAGAAAATACAAGAGAGTTGAAAAAAGTCGGTTCTCGGTCCTAACGTCTGATGTTCGCTTCTTGTAAAAATGCATTTTATGAATAGGTCGACCACAGGGAGCCAAAACATTCGTAGGGCTCCAGTCAAAGCAGTTGACCTTTTGAACTATTCGATGTTCGTTTCTTGTAAAAATGTATTTTATGAATAGGTCGACCACAGGGAGCCAAAACATTCATAGGGCTCCAGTCAAAGCAGTTGACCTTTTGAACTATTCGTTAATAATAAAACTGAGTACTTCTGAGAATTGGACTTTGAATCTGAAGCGTTTGTTTAGCTCTTTATTTGACATTGTGGTGACAATACTTGAGTATACCAATAAACTTAGTTTGGAAGTCAAATCTAATTAAGAGGTCAAAGTATGGGCAATATTTATGACCTTAATTAGGCTTTCGTTGATTGAATTGGATAGAATCAGGGACGCTAACTCGCTCAAGAATCTATGAACATTGAAACGTTGATTGGATTTGCTTCATGTGACTTCATTTGCAGTGAGACAGAACTCTATTAAACAAAAGTCGGGTTGATTAAGTGCCAATTACTAATTACCTTTTAAGTTTATTTTCCTTCCATAGGTATTCTCATTGAAAACAAAATGGAAATTTAGAATGAAGTCCCGCGTTCACTTATTGATACCTTATTTGCTTCTTTTGACGGGCTTCTTTCTTTGACTTTGTAATCACTAATGTTTTTGTACTTATTGTAATGTTTGACGGGAAGCGATGCGACAAACAGTCAATTTTTTTTCCTTGCTTGTTATCTTAAATAACTTTGAAGATCCCTAAACCAAACAGTGCAAACTTTATGCAAGCCAAATGCGTGTGGAATCCAATCTGTCTGCCCCATTTTTTTTGGGAAAATTAAGGGTAGTTGCTTTGTAAACTTTTTGAAGCTTTAATAGCCAATTGATTCTCTCCATTCACCACTAGCTTTGTTGCGGCAGCTGACAACATTTATTCAGTGTAATCTCTATTGAAGATATTTGGCTGTAGATTTTCAGCCACAATGTTGTATTCATTTCTCATGCTGTTGATAGATTGTTACTCCATAGTCTTTACATCGCTGCTAGTGCAGCTATATCTTTATATCCGTTGCAATTATAAAAGGGAGTTTTATGCATTGACGAAGGAGCCTTTTATGCATTGACGAAGGAGCCTTAGATGGTGACGTTGCTTATGGAATTAGCATCTCTCATAGGGATATAACCACATCGTGTTGTCGTGTCTTTGCAACTCTGGCTTTCTCTTAATGGACAATAGCTTTCCACGATTATTTCAAAGGTCTAGTTACCAACTTTCCATGTATGGTAACTGTTTTTTTGGTAGATTTCACTTCAAAACTTTCTTTATACCAGTATAGATCCATCGTAAGTACAGATATAACATGAGCCAAGAGGGATCAAATTTCTTCAGGTGCAAACTTTTTTAGAGTGCAAAATACAATGTATTATTTTTCATTGTTTAAATTGTATTTGAATGCTAGTTAGAGTGTATATGGACCAAATAATTTTTTTAATATATATATATATATATTTTTTTTTCTTCTCATATAAGCGTCTGATTCACACATTTTTTTTACTTCTAATTACTTCACAGCATATTCTTTTTTTCTAATTCTAGCGAACATTATTTTTCTATTTAATTTTTATTTTTATTTTAAAGGGGCACGGACAGACGGACCAACTTACACGTCCCCTCATACTGGGCTGTATAATGAGCCTCCCAGCTCATTTACCAAGGCATTTTGCTTATTTAAGTCAATACTTATTTTATTGACAATGCATGTCATCTAAATTTAAATACTTATTTTATTGGCAGTGCATGTCATCTAAATTTAAATTTTCCAAGGTTGCTTTTGCAAATACAGTCTAAATGTGGTGTGTTAGAATTTCTTATCATGAGTGTTAAAATTTCTTATCATGAATTCTCAGAGGAGGTGTAAAGTAAAATTGCCGCCTACTTTGCAAAATCCGAATATGTACCACTACAAAATTCGAATATGTACCACTACAAAGAGTTAAATCACTTTACAGTAAGTGCAAGAAGAGGATTTTAGATGAGAAGAAGAAAGTAAGTTGTGGTTGTGTAATAAAGATGAAATACTATTTATGGTCGACGTGTCAACTTGAGTGGGAGGAGGTGAAGCTCTGTTCCTGGGTTCGAGTGTTACATAGCTTATCACTTTACATGGAGAGTGGTTTGTGACATGTGATCCCTCTCCCCATGGCAAGTATGCTTTCTTGACGAATGATGGAAGCAATAAGGTTGTAGGGACAGGCCCCATAATGGTTTAAGTTTCAAAAAGGCCTTGTAAGAGAATTAATGCTGTGCTGCATGTGGTTAAGCTTGAAAAATACTTTCTTTAAGAAGAATTTGTAGATTTTGGACTGAAAATTGAGTTCAACATCGATATTCGTGTTGTACTGTATGCTTGGCGACAACTAATTGTAGAAGGAACACAGTAAAATAACTTGTACATTCTTATCGCTGTAGTTCTATTCCCATAAAAGACCATGCTAGTCTCAACAAGTTGGTTATGTAAAGTGGAGTTGTGACATTGTAGACTGGTCCATCTAAGTATGTAGAAAGTACCAGAGATGAGGGGGGTGAGGGGGAACTTGGCAATTGGTGAGATGTGGATTCATTAAAACTTTTGCAGTTGTGTGAAAAATAATTGTGTGGGAGGCATCGCTAGGACAATTCTTTAAAGATACCAATGATCCTTTTAAAGAAATTTTTGAACTGATTCACACAAAGAGTCATATATGTGAACCATTGCAAATTATACGACATGGTGGTGCAACGTACTTTGTTACATCCATTGATGATGCATCTAGTTGGGTCGAGTGGTGCTCTATAGCCCAGTGTGGCAGCGATGTTGTAAAATGTTATGCGGCATAGTTTGAGGTAGTCATTTGATGGGTTTACCAATAGTGGTTTACAAGCCCATGGTATTTGTTTTGATGAAGCCTATTGAAAGGCTTGTGGATTTGTTCCCTTTTCACTCTGGATTTGATCCCTCTCAGCGCTTGGTAGATCCGGATTTAAGATGGATCTAGGATGTATAATCTCAATTGCTTTTGTTAAGAATAAATGAGAAGTTTTAGATTAATTAAAAATACTCCCAGCTTTGGCTGAGAATTAGATAGGGAAATCTCTCAGGAAACCTAGGCGTGAGAATGGCAGTGGTTATTTTGTTTGCAGTGTTCACTAAGTGATAAGGGCCAAAGGTGGAGCAATATGAGCAAATCTAAAATATATATTGTTGAGTGTAAAGGAGAAAAACTTGTTCAAAAAATGCAAGATGATATATTCGTTAACTTTAGGCTTGTTTGTACACTTGAAACATAAATGTGCACTTGCTTGAAAGAATATAGACTTTAACGGTGAAGGCCTGTCTTCGAAGAATGACACTAAGTTACCGTCAAAAGTCTCTAAGCAAGTTACATATCTAAAGTGCCATATAGATGTAAGAATTACAAAAACACCAGATGTCCCTTCTACTAAAGCATCTTTCTAAGGACACATATCAATACATGAGAATCTGCAAAATCACACACTTAAGATCTACTATACAATTCGTGAAGAAAACTCAAAATGCTTATCATATAATCCTTGGTTGACATGAAATTGTCCTCATTTTTGTTATAAATAGGGAAGCCACTTCTGAAATGTGTATTTTAAGATCCACTTAGCTTGGGAATAATACCTTGCAGGTGCACAACTTGTAGCTTGTGTTCGAAAGATATCATTTGACTTTGCTAACATAAACCATATTATAATGAATGTTGTGATAAGATGGTAGGTCGAGATGGAAGGCATAGGGTCTAATGGCTTTAGGGTGGCATATGGGCGATGTCTAATTGGATATGGCATGTAATCTTGTTGGTTGGGTACTATACACCGGTATGCAAAGAGCAGATAGAAATGTGTAAAGAAAAAACTGAACCTGTTAAAACTGCATTTGCTTTGATAAAATTGGGTGTTATTTTCCAGCATATGTTGATGGGTACACTATATGATGGATTGGTTCGTCGATCCATTGTTTGGCATTGATGGTTCATGAATACTTCAGCCATATGGATACCTTGTTACATAGCTTTGTTCCAACCTTACCTTGTTCCACGGTTGCGTTGTGTGAGTTCCGTGGAGTTAGCCAGAGATCAGTATATAAAGGGGATAACACATATTGTGCTATTATTAACAGATAATTCCATTGTTGCAGGGGAGTACCCCTCCCCCCCTCGAACCTGCTCCCGAAATCGCTCCCTTAAAAGAAGTGCCAAAGGTGGAGCAATATGAGCAAATCTAAAATATATATTGTTGAGTGTAAAGGAGAAAAACTTGTTCAAAAAATGCAAGATGATATATTCGTTAACTATAGGCTTGTTTGTACACTTGAAACATAAATGTGCACTTGCTTGAAAGAATATAGTCTTTAACGGTGAAGGCCTGTCTTCGAAGAATGACACTAAGTTACCGTCAAAAGTCTCTAAGCAAGTTACATATCTAAGGTGCCATATAGATGTAAGAATTACAAAAACACCAGATGTCCCTTCTACTGAAGTATCTTACTAAGGACACATATCAATACATGAGAATCTGCAAAATCACACACTTAAGATCTACTATACAATTCGTGAAGAAAACTCAAAGTGCTTATCATATAATCCTTGGTTGACATGAAATTGTCCTCATTTTTGTAATAAATAGGGAAGCCACTTCTGAAATGTGTATTTTAAGATCCACTTAGCTTGGGAATAATACCTTGCAGGTGCACAACTTGTAGCTTGTGTTCAAAAGATATCATTTGACTTTGCTAACATAAACCATATAATGAATGTTGTGATAAGATGGTAGGTTGAGATGGAAGGCATACGGTCTAATGGCTTTAGGGTGGCATATGGGCGATGTCTAATTGGATATGGCATGTAATCTTGTTGCTTGGTACTATACACTGGTATGCAAAGAGCAGATAGAAATGTGTAAACGAAAAACTGAACCTGTTAAAACTGCATTTGCTTTGATAAAATTGAGTGTTATTTTCCAGCATATGTTCATGGGTACACTATATGATGGATTGGTTCGTCGATCCATTGTTTGGCATTGGCATTGATGGTTCATGAATACCTTAGCCATATGGGTACCTTGTTGCATAGCTTTGTTCCAACCTTACCTTGTTCCACGGTTGCGTTGTGTGAGTTTAGTGGAGCAGCCAGAGATCAGTATATAAAGGGGATAACACATCTTGTGCTATTATTAACAGATAATTCCATGGTTGCGGGGGAGTGCCCCTCCCCCCCTCGAACCCGCTCCCGAAATCGCTCCCTTAAAAAAAATGTCAAAGGTGGAGCAATATGAGCAAATCTAAAATATATATTGTTGAGTGTAAAGGAGAAAAACTTGTTCAAAAAATGCAAGATGATATATTCGTTAACTTTAGGCTTGTTTGTACACTTGAAACATAAATGTGCACTTGCTTGAAAGAATATAGACTTTAACGGTGAAGGCCTGTCTTCGAAGAATGACACTAAGTTACCGTCAAAATCTCTAAGCAAGTTACATATCTAAGGTGCCATATAGATGTAAGAATTACAAAAACACCAGATGTCCCTTCTACTAAAGCATCTTACTAAGGACACATATCAATACATGAGAATCTGCAAAATCACACACTTAAGATCTACTATACAATTCGTGAAGAAAACTCAAAGTGCTTATCATATAATCCTTGGTTGACATGAATTGTCCTCATTTTTGTTATAAATAGGGAAGCCACTTCTGAAATGTGTATTTTAAGATCCACTTAGCTTGGGAATAATACCTTGCAGGTGCACAACTTGTAGCTTGTGTTTGAAAGATATCATTTGACTTTGCTAACATAAACCATATAATGAATGTTGTGATAAGATGGTAGGTTGAGATGGAAGGCATGCGGTCTAATGGCTTTAGGGTGGCATATGGGCGATGTCTAATTGGATATGGCATGTAATCTTGTTGGTTGGTACTATACACCAACAATCGCAGATAGAAATGTGTAAAGAAAAAACTGAACCTGTTAAAACTGCATTTGCTTTGATAAAATTGAGTGTTATTTTCCAGCATATGTTCATGGGTACACTATATGATGGATTGGTTCGTCAATCCATTGTTTGGCATTGATGGTTCTTGAATACCTTAGCCATATGGGTACCTTGTTGCATAGCTTTGTTCCAACCTTACCTTGTTCCACAGTTGCGTTGTGTGAGTTTCGTGGAGCAGCCAGAGATCAGTATATAAAGGGGATAACACATCTTGTGCTATTATTAACAGATAATTCCATGGTTGCGGGGGAGTGCCCCTCCCCCCCCTCGAACCCGCTCCCGAAATCGCTCCCTTAAAAAAAGTTCACCCCCTGATTTTTTGGGAGCGATTTAGGGAGTGTTCAAGAGCGGTCGCTCCTTGACCGCTCCCTTTCGCTTCGGGAGTGAAAGTTTAAAAGAGGGAGTAGTTGGGGAGCAATCGCTCTAATCGCTCCCTGTTTTAAAATTTCGCTCTCGTCAGCGAGCGAAAATGGCCGTGCGATGCACGAGGATGGTCGATCGGCGAACAAGGAGGGAAGAGGGGGGGAAGGTTAAAAGGCCCTCTCACCTCCCATTATTTACCATTTGTCTTTGGTGGAGAGAGCAAGAGAGAGGAGCTTGGAGCTTGAGTTGAGGAGGGAGATTGAAGGAGCTTGAGGAGCTTGCAAGGGTGATTGCAGCTTGGGATTGAAGGCCAAAGAGGTAGGATCTACACTCTAATCTAGCATTTTTGTTTTTTATATGTTCATTGCTAAATAAAAATGTTCTCTTCTCTATTTCCCATTCCCATTCCTCCATTTTTTTGCAGACTCAAAACTTCAAACATCATGGCTATATGGTTTGGCATTTACTTGTTGTTGGTTCCTCTTTTTGTTATTATGGTGTTGGAGAGTAGAAGGAGGTGTTTATCACGATGAAAAGGATGAATTAGTGGGTTATAGTGGATTTGATGAAACCCTAGAGAGGAGTACCTTGGTGAGGAGGAAGAGAGTGGAGATGATGAGGGAACAAAAACTAAACACGACCAAACTCCATTGTGGAAATATGTTTCTAGGCCTGAAGCAAGGAAAGGGGGTGGAACCACTAAATTTAAATGCACCCATTGCAACAACACATACACAGGTTCATACACATGCTAGAAGGCACCTCTGTGGGAAAAGGCCATGGGATGGAGATAAACAAATAGGAACCAAAGCTTGTGTAAGTGTGCCAACAACACAAAGAGTCAAATACATAATGGAAGAGGAGGAAGCGCAATACAAATCTAAAAAATCAAAGGGTTTCTTTGAACATAACTCACAATCACATGCACAAAGAACTCCATCAACATCCTCCCATGGTAATGGATATGGAGGCACAGGTATAAACATCTCTTTAAGGCATAGAACCATATCAGATTTCCTTGACGAAGGGTGTAGGAATGATGTGGATTTAAAAACTTACCAGTTTCTTTATGCATGTGGGATACCATTCAATGTTCTTCGCTCACCTTATTGGCATGGAATGGTTTCTGCCATAAATGATGCCCCCAAAGTATACAAAGCCCTGGGTATGACAAGGCTAGAACTGTTGGACTTGATCATGAAAAAGCAAAAATAACACATTCTTTGGGTAAAATGAAAAATTCTTGGAATGAGCATGGGGTGTCCATTGTATCTGATGGATGGACAAACGTAAAAGGCAAGCCATTGATAAGTGTTCTTGCTGTGTCTGTTAGTGGTGCCATTTTCCTTTCAGCATATGATTACTCAAAGAAGTTCAAGACCGACATCAACATTGCAGAACCATTGATTGAAACAATTGAACGTATTGGGCCATACAATGTCATCCAAGTCATCATCGATAATGCTGCTAATTGTAAGGGAGCGAGAGCAGTTATTGAGGATAAATACCCCAACATATTTTGGTTTGGGTGTTTGGTTCACACAATGGACTTTTTGATGCATGATATTATTAAGAACAAAAACCAACAATACAAATGGATTGGTGATTTGTACAAGAGAAGCAAAAAAATGATAAAATTTATTACAAATCATAGCAATACCCATGGTCTTTTCCGCAGTCACTCAAGATTGGAGCTGTTGAAGATTGCGAAGACTAGATGTGCTAGCCATTACCTCACCTTCAGGCGCATTTTGAAGGTAAGAGAGTCATTGGTTTAGCATGGTATCAAGTCAAAACTGACAGGTATTAAAGGGCAGGGCTCCAAATGCAGTTGACAAGCAAGGTTTTGAACAGGTGAAGGAGACTGCTCTTGGTGGTCTGTTTTGGGCATGTGTGAGAGAAGTATTGCAATTCACCTAGCCCATTTATAGCATGATTCGTTTTGCAGATACAGATAAACTAATGATTGGGGAGGTGTATGAGCAAATAGATAGCATGTTGGAGAAAATAAAAGATATTGTTCAGGAAAATGATCCCAACTTGTATACAATGATTCACAGTTGTGTGTGTGCACGGTGGAATGAACTTAATGTTCCACTACATGCCTTGGCGTATATCCTTATGCCAAAATACTACTCTCCATCTTGGTTGGGCCAACCTGCACCCTCAAACCCCACACAAATCCAGAGGTATCTAAAGGATATATGGAAGCATTAGACAAGTTGGTAACTAACAAGGAGTGTGCTAATCTGCGTCTTGAATTAGGCAAATACTTCAGTTGCATTGGTTTGTTTGGTTCTTTGCATGCAATGGAAGATAGAGACAGATTTGATGCTCTCACATGGTAGGAAGCATATGGCGACATGGGACTTTTGCCAAAATTGGCAAAAAAAAGTTCTCAGAGGTTGTAAATACTTCTTCCGCAAAGAGGTGTTGTAGCACCTACAACTTCATACATAATGTGAGAAGAAACAAACTTAATGAAAACCAGGCAGAAAGCTTGGTTTATGTGCATTGCAACTTGAGGTTGTTGAGTCATTATTGTGATCGAGCTTATGAGGATCCAATATATAAAATTTGGGACAACAACTCAGAGGGCACTATACATCTTGAAGAGTTGGAAGCAAAACTTTTGAGAGATGATGATGAAGCAACAACAACCATGCCACCCCCACCATCCAGTAGCAGTGCCAGTGCTCGAGTTCCAACTATTGTTCCTTTGCTGGCGTCGCCTCTATCTGCATCCTCACATGGAGGGCATGTGCTTTCTGGTTTTGGTCGTGCGACTATGGGGGAGGAGACTCCTAGAAGACCACCAGTACCACGACTTGCTCAAAAGTTAGAAATTTCTCGTGGTGGTAAGAGGAAGCAATAGATAATAGATTTACTTGTCTTTTCTAAATTCTAGTAGTATTTATAATGGTTGACTCTTTCATATTTATTATGATATTTTTTTAAACAATATATGACAATTTAAGTTTGAAGTTTGAAGTTGGCAATTACAAATCATTGGTAATGAATTATGAATATCATGCTTCGTGAAGGTTGAAAGTTGTTTCATTTCATTTCATGTTGAGATTCTTTGTTGTAATGGTTACACTCAGCTTACAAGTACAACTTTGGTGATCAATGATGATAAATGTTATATATTGAATTTTGAAAGCTTGAAACTTTAAGATTGATGAATTGATGAATCATGAGACTCAATATGTTGTATGTTACTATGTTATTAACTTGTGGAAATGGTTGATGAAGACTATAACTTCTAGATGATTGATGTTATATGGTTCAGTCTATGTTTTATGCTTTTTATATCTAATTCATCATTCTACATCCTTTTGTTGACATATATATATATATTCGCTCCCAGACCGGGAGCTTATGAAAATGTCGCTCTTGCTCCCGCTCCCAAGTAACTTTGGATAATTCAACTCAGGTTTCCAGCATTTTATTTATATTAGTTTTCCCCATGCATTAGATTCACTTGCAAATTATGGAGGATTCATGAGGATGGAGGACAGTCGGATGGGCACTTTCATATTCTTGATTATGCTATTGTTACTAGTTTCTATTTTTAGAAACTTAGTCTTATCCAACCGCAAATGACAGTATTTGGATACCCATTGGGGAGATAGGCCCATGGTTTGAATTGGTGTAGTTGATAATTTTGGAGAAATTCTATTTTTGGAAATTTCTATCTTTAGAAGGTTCTTAGAACATCATAAAAGTTATATTTTTGAGGAACCAGTTTGGAGATTAGCCTATGGTTCAGTTTTTAGTTAGATTCAAGTTTGTGTTTTTCGGTTCTATTTTTGGCAGTCTACTTTTAGCAGGTGGATGATATTTCAGGCAGGGTGATTGTCTTTTTGAGTACCCATTATAGTGTAGATTACTAGTGCAAGATTTTAGGCCATCCTGAGCACTTTTTATTTTTCAAGACTGGTTGCATTTTGACACCTACATTCTTTGGAGTTTTGGTGGTAGGATTGAGCTTTTGTCTCCATGTACTGCTATCTTCACTAGGAGAGGAAGTGCTATAGCTAGGGAGCTGTCATGTGACTTATTGGAAGTTTTGCATTGCTATTTTGGCCAGGTGAGGAGCACCCACTTGTGGGCTTGATATGTTGACTTTTGAGAAAATACGCTATTTCCGTCAAGTGCTACAGTGCATGGGTCCAGGAGGTCTCTCTTGTGAAATTTCCTTGATTGTAATCCTATTTTGTCTTGAGCTAGAGTGTATGGCATGAGGAGCTATGGTCGAGGAAGGTGTTTTTAGGGAAATAGGCTTTCTATTTTCATCTTGAGAGGAGCGTATGGGTTTGGAGAGGCCTTTATGAAGTATTTAACTAGTTTATTCAGCCTATTCTCAGTATAGGATGGAGTACGTGGCTTGGAAGAGAGTCTAATTGAGTTATACTTGCCTTATTTTATATTATTGACCCCTTATTAACTTCTGAGCCCTCTTTGGATGAGTTATCTTTGGCAGGTTGCATCCTTTATTTTCTATTGATAGCTAGGGATATTTTTGTACACTCCAATATCTATTCTATAAAGGTGGAGTAGTAGTGTGAATAAGGGTTCAATGTTATTATTGAGAAATAAATTTTCCTTTGTCTCTTGCTTTTCACACCCTTTTCCAGTTGTAGTCTTGAGAGTACATGGTCGTCACTGAGAGGTACATATTGCTCGCATTGTATTCATGTGATAACATGCCTGAATACTGTGAGAAGGTGCTGTGGAAGTGGTTGAATGCCCACAGGGAGCTCTTGTAGATTCCCTTTAAACCTTGTACTTACAGTTTTGAAATAAAGGTAACATGTATTCTGTGGCAAAATCTCATTGCTTATTGTGTTTCTCACTGTACTTTGATCTCATGATTTAATTAATAGTGGGAAGTTTTCTACTTAATTAATTTTCTACACTCCATACCCTATAGGATTCAGGGCACTTAGGTTACTATTCATAGTTTTGTTATCTTGCACTCACTGCTTTTTAGTTTTCTGCACACAGATATACTCTTTTAGGGGCAGGTTTTTATGGTCTAACAATATATTTACTCATCCCAAGATGAACAATCATCTTAAAGCAGTTTTGCTTGTTTTGTGTGTTTAATTGCAGATTACAGGTCTGAAATATATAATTACAGCAAGCATTTATTGTAGTTTGGCAGCAGTTTTTGATCCCCACTGTTTACTCTTCATTTGCAAATTACAATAGCTCAAGATGATGTTACAATGAGAAGTCAGTTGTGTAGTCAAAGTGTAGGGCTTCTCCAAGATGGTTTATGGACCAAGAATGATTAGATTGACCTTAACTAACTTCGGGATATGATACATGATCGTTGATTAGGTCAGTCTAACAATGCAGCATAAAACCCATCACAAGTGCGCCCTAGAGAGCATCATCCAAGAACAATAGAGCTGAACCGTAAGTGTGCTAGAGAGAGCATATCACAATCATGGAAGAGAGCATGACACGAGGTATGATGCCTGTAGGCTAAATAATAGATCGCCTGTATAAAGAGAGAAATAGTTCAAGGTGATGTTACAATGAGAGGTGAGTTGTGTACTCAAGGTGTAAGGCTTTCCTCAAGAGGGTTTGTGGGCTGATAATGAGTAGGCCAGCCTTAACCACCTAGGAATATAATACATGAGCGTTGACTAGGCCTGTCTAAGCCAAGATAGTAATACACTAGTAATGTTTACATCATAAGGTTGTTTGTGGAAGTGAGATTTACATCATCATCTTAATACCCCTCTCCCTTACTGGAAATTCATTCCCGTGTCTTCTGCCTCCCAAACTTGGTGCAACATGGATACGCATGTATTCAGGTTTTGCTACTTAGGCTGGTGGGGTAGAAATTAATAATGCAATTGATTGTGACACTGGAGCTAGATTGACAGTGAAAGATGGTAGAAAACATAGTGTTAAAATGAAGATGGGACAGCAACACAGTGAATACAGATTGTGTAAAAGAGAAAAACCAACTGGTGAAGTTGAAGAGAAAAGCACAGCACTAGCACCATTGAACTGTGAAATGGTTGGTAGAAAAGAGGAGAGGGATGGCATTTTAATTGCGCTGAGAGGCACTCTGCAGCCCAGTATGGAAGAGATGTTGTAATGTTCTGTCCTGTCCTGTTATGTAAATAATTTGACTTGGTCTTGAAATTACATAAAAATAGAAGTAAAATAAAATTAAAAAATAAAATTTACTGTTGGTGGCTTTTGGGCCCCAAGTTTTGATAACCCATAGTTTTGCCAATGGTATTATATGTAATATAGCCTATTTAAAGACATATTATTATTATATATATATTGCGTAATTGCAATCGGGATTAAATCGGCGAGGGTCCGAAATAGGAAAAAAATTGTAAAAACCGAGAAAAAATTGGGTAAAATTGGGAAATACCAAAAAAGTCTCTTTTTTTTTTTTTGATTTTTTTAATATCTAAAGCATCCACAACATAAAATAAATGCATTGACACATAAATATGAAAAGAAAACTAACATATAAGATGTGTAATATGTCTAGTACTACATAATACATAACAACGAATCATGTCCTGAATATTGAGTCGCGAGTCTTGACTTAGCATCAAAATATCAACAAGAAATATAATAATGTATCTCATATCACAAGTCATAATATCATATACAATGAAATGAACCAATTAAGTACTGATTTCCTCTGCCCCTCTTGCAAGAAAATATAACAACTTTCCCTCTAGATGAAGAAGGTTGTGGGGCTGGCAGTGGACTCTGCTGTGCTCTAGAAGCTGAATAAATAGGAGCTATAGGAGGTAGACCATGTCCTCTATTGGTGACAATGGTAGGTGGTGTCACGTCCTCCTCATGTTGCTCCTCCTTCTTTGCAGCTACTACCCCCTTCACTACCCCCTCTAACCAATCAGGGGCTGATTCCATGATAGGCCTCTCGGCCTCAACCTTCCATGTAGAGGTGGTGTCAATCCTATCCAATGAGATGGCCTCCATGTCATGTGTCCTCTCAAGTTCCCTTACCCACAATTGGAGATTGTAGTAGACGTAGATCATGTTGTTAAGGTGTTGGGACTCCAACCTATAAGGGTCATAAATTATAAATTAATAATTATAAAAATAATAAATTATATTGTTTATCATATAACGAATTCAAAAAATCAATTGGAAAGTTTTTAACTTGTTGCGCTTCTTGGTGTGTATTTTTTCAAATACACTCTAGTTGCACTAGCATCTAGAGGAGCTACATGTTTGGCTGAGCAATCGAATGGCAAGCCTTTGGAGATTGGGCACTCTGCCACCATAGCTTCTCTACCATGCATCTACAACAAATAAGATAAACATAATAAAAAAAATGAAATTTGAAAGTTAGAGCAAAATATGAAGAGAAAATGAAATTTGAAAGTTCAAGCATAATATGATGAGAAAATGAAATTTGAAACAAACTAAAGCTTACCTGGCATTTTGTTCTTACTATCCACAATAGCCATGTCAAAGCTAAATGTGCCACTTGCCATTCTGTATTTCTCCATTTCTTTAGAAATTTTTGCACGTTCTGCTGGAGATGACACCATCTTCTGAACACAAGTGAAGAATCCATCCATGACCTCAACATCAAATAAAAAACCACAGGAGTAAGAAACTGCGGAGTTTAGGTAGATCCTCGCAGCATGAATGGGACGATGGAGTGTATTGTTCCATCGCTCATCAACACTGCCCATATCAGTTGTTTCTCAAACCCCTCATCCCCTTTATCATCATAATAGTTGTGAATGGATTCTTTGGCCCTCTCCATGGCCTCATACAAGTAGCCCATTGCGGACTTGTGTCCATCAACTAATTGAAGAACCTTTACCAAAGGTTTAGTGACATTACACACCTCCTGCACTCCCGCACAAAAGCTCTCCTGGTATGAAACTATCCTGCATATGGCCTCTCCCTCCATTTTGCGGCTTAATGACAAAGCACACAATTCATCTGAAAGAAACATTCTCTGCACATCCCACATAGAATTCAAGAGGGATTGAAGATATATGAAGCTAGTGGCAAACCGTGTAATAGTAGGGCATACAAACTCCTTGTTGTTGGTGAATGTTCTCATCAAATGAAGCACATATGCATGATTATATATAGATTTTGTGATGCTTTTTGATGATTCAACAATATTCTTGACAAAAGTAATTTTTACTATGTCCAACAACACCAAGTCAATGCAATGTGCAACACAAGGTGTCTAAAATATGCGAGGATGCCTCTCCATAAGCATCTTGTGAGGAGCAACATAATTTGAAGCATTGTCTATTACGACTTGGACAACATTTTGTGGACCTGTTATCGCTCAAACTATCAGGGGTCCTAGGAGGGGATCTTAAAGGCTAAAGGGAAACTACTAGGTCAAGGGCAACAATGGAGCGATAACCCACTGTCACCTTAGCGAAGGCTCCTTGCTCTTTACGGACTTTCACTGATGGGAGGAGACTCGGTATAAAGGGAATCACTGGGTGAATGAGTCAATAAAAGGATAGGGAGTGATTCCTAAGGCCTATTCACAAGAGAGACTCAATTGTATGGTTTTCTTGCTTGAGAAGCAAGGTTTAAGGCTCTCTAGGAAGGGCCAAGGGGATTTCAAGGGTTAGGGTTTGCGGGTTAGACTTGTAAAGTAGATACCTAGTCCTTGAAATCCTTGTGAAAACTTGGTTTCCAAGTGGCCTTTGTGAAATTAGCTTCAATAAGTTGTGGGGCCACATGGGACCAAGTGGACCCAAAATTAGGTTAAGAGGGTGAAGTTGATCAAGCAGGGGTGTGTTTGACCTAATTGAGGGGAGAAGAGGATCGAAGGGGAAATTTTCAGTAATTTTGATGCAATGATCCCAATGAGGTCACTAGCCAAGGGAAACTAGGGGAAATAATCGATCTCCGAGCTAGGGATTGAAATATCTCGAGATCCCATCTTCGAAGTTGCTTCAAATTTGGAGGGCCTTTAGAAGACACAACAACGCAGTAGAGACAAGAGATCAAACTTTTTGGATTGGTGAATCGTGAGAAAAGTGATGCCCTAGGTCACCTATGGAGGCTAGGCCTAGAAAGAAACAAAGAAAGGTGAGAAAAATATGCTTTTGAGTGATCACCAATGGAGGTTTAGTACCTAATCCTTTGGGCGAGATGGAGTCAAGGAGATTCTAATACTTGGAATGGATTCACTTAGTCAAGGAGGCCTTTAGAACAACTTCACATGTTATTGGGGTATGAAAACAATTGCTTCAAGGTCTTTACACTTCGATTCGCAATATTTGATGACTTATCAAGATAAATTTTTGACAAAATATTTCTAGGAATATTCACTCATTCATACATGGCCCATGACATTATGCAATGCTCTAAAAGATCAAATTTCCATAATTTCGCATAAGAAAAGCAGTAAATTTCAGCCCAGTATAGTGAAAATCCTAGAAACATGCCTGTTACATAAGAAAATAACAAATAACATTAAAAGAGTACTTACATATAAGAAAGAGTATATCCAATCATCAACATATGCCAATAGTGAAGCTCCAAGACAAAAATGAAAGAGATCCAAATATCAAAGTTCATCCATTCATCCGAAACTTGCCCTCCAAAGGAATAATGAAAATCTCTTAAGAGAGAACACCCCATTCTAAGTGATGATGATCAAAATGAATCATCTCACTTCTATTTATACACTCTCTAATGAATTCGATTTAGCTAAAATTGCCTAATGGAGCCCCTAAAATTAAAAAAATGTGCATAATAACAATACTTTTGGTGACAAGCCTAGCAAATAGCTCAATAATACATGAACAAGTCTCTCAAGAGGACCAAATGATCAATAAAGTTAGTCGTTGGGCCTTGGAGGAGGCCTAATGAAGTCCAAGGGGTGCCATGATGTAGAAATGGACTCCCAACATTGTGGACAAGGTTGGCCCCTTGTTTTCCAAGCACGAACCTGTGGTGCTCCCAAGTGGGTGTGCAGGCACAAGGACATCCTCATGGGTCTCCAAGTGGATTGAAAATTCCTGTAGACCATATGTAAGGGCTAGGATGGTGATGTAAACCCTCCCTTTGCAGTGGGAGACATCCTCTAGACCCTGGAACATCTGCCAAGTGTATAGTGCAAGTGTGGAGCCAGCTTGGCATGGTGAACCAGGTGCATCATCCTCATCCAAAAAGGTGGAACACGAGCAATCAATGATCAGTGCTAGGGATCCATGAAGTAATATCTGCTATGGTGGAGGCCCATGGCTCTCAACGCTCATCCTGCAAGTGCCAATGTGGCCTTCTAGAGGGCTAGGACATTGTATAGGGAGACCAAGCCCTAAATGAAGACCCACCTGCAATCCTGCATAAGATCTAATGTGTTCCCTTGCCCTCCAATACAAAAAGTCATTAGAATACTCAAGTAATAAAGTTGACAAGTCACTGGATCAATGGGGCACTTCATTGTGGTATGCCCTTCCATAGTGGGCTTTATGTACAAGTGTTTCCAAGCTCAATATGTGGTTAGCCAAGGACCCTATTAGGTGGTTTCAACTTTTAAAGGAGGTGACATGTCCATGGTATGTCCTTTAAGTGGTAGGTGGCAAATGGAATGGAGATCAGGGGAATCATCTAGACCACATGTCAAGGTTCATGGGTAGCTATAATAAGGGAAGCCCACACTTGTTTATGTGAGTGTAGGAGGGAGCAAATCGTGGTACATGTGTTACCCCGACTTTTGTTTTTCCACCATTCTTCATATTTCTTTTGCCTTTCATTGATTTTTCTTCATAATCGCTCGAGGCTCTAGGGGCTGAGAGCATGATGTGTAATATGTAGTAGTGGATACCCCCTTAAGGTGGGGTGGTTCATTGGGGTTCCTTAATGATAGAGGGGGCTCATCTAAGGCCCATAGGAACCAGGGTGATGGCCATGGATAAGGGGTAGAGCTCATGTTTGGTTTTTGCCCACACGCTAAATTTGCAAGAGATTGAACTTTTTGGATTGGTGAATCGTGAGAAAATTAATGCCCTAGGTCACCTATGGAGGATAGGCCTAGAAAGAAAGAGAGAAAGGTGAGAAAATATGATTTTGATTGAACACCAATGCAGGATTAGTGCCTAATCCTTTGGGAGAGATGGAGTCAAGGAGATTCTAATACTTGGAATAGATTCACTTAGTCAAGGAGGCCTATATTTGGAATAGATTCACTTAGTCAAGAAGGACTTTAGAACAACTTTGCATGTTATTAGGGCATGAGAACAATTGCTTCAAGGTATTTACACTTCGATTCACAATATTTGATCACTGATCAAGATAAAATTTTGACAAAATATCTCTAGGAAGATACCTCTGGATATTAGTGCTTAGAAGGTGATATTAATGACAAAGATCCTGATTTTCCAAACAAGGCTAAAAAACTAGACATTTCTCGTGGCGGCAAGAGGCCCATGCATTAGCAATAGATAATAGATTTACTTGTCTTTTCTAGTTTCTAGTGTTTTTTATAACTGTTGACTCTTTCATATTTATTATGATATTTTTTGTAAACAATATATGACAATTTAAGTTTGAAGTTTGAAGTTGGCAATTATAACTCATTGGTAATGAATTATGAATATGATGCTTCGTAAAAGTTGAAAGTTGTTTAATTTCATTTCATTTTATAACATTTCATCATGTTAGAGTTTTTATATAATTTTGGTGATCAATGATGCTAATGTTATTGTATTGAATTTTGAAAGCTTGAAACTTTGAGATTGATGAATCATGAGACTCGATATGTTGTATGTTACTAACTTGTGGACGTGGTTGATGAAGATTATAACTTCTAGATGATTGATGTTATATGGTTCAATCTATGTTTTTATGCTTTTTATATCTAATTCATCATTCTACATCCTTTTGTTGATATATATGCATCAAAATATATAAAATATATATTATATAAAAATTCGCTCTCGACCTGGGAGCTTTTGAAAATGTCACTACTCGCTCCTGCTCCCAAGTAACCTTGATCTAGGCGCAACGAGGGGCTGCTGGTTGCCGACTGAGGATCATCTAAGAGAAAAAAATTCTCCTATGCATATCACCCACAGGTGGTGGGTAACAGGACCCACCTCCTAAATGAACACGTCCAACAAATCACATAATAACTATGCATCTTTGATATATGCAGATGCATTAATAGATTTCATAAACATTGTCCCCATAGAACAATTTACCGAGAAGTTAATAAGGGTTCTACTCTTTTGATCAATCCAATCATCTGACATTATAGTGCATCCTGTCTGTGGCCATGATGCCCTGAACTCCTCTAACATTGAAGTGCATTCAACGTTTTCATTTGAAAGAATATTCCCTCTAAAGTCATCATAAGAAGGGCTTTTGTACCTCGGGCCAACAATAACAATAACATCAATCATGGGTTGGAAAAATGGATTGTTCTCGTCAATGCTAAAGGAAACACACTCCAAAGAAGACATCTGCCCAACAACTTGTCAGCTTCTTCCTTTTTTTTTTAAGAGCCAACCTAATAGTTGGTTGTGCATTAGGTGTGGTTCTAGAAACAAAAAATGATGAGGTAGCTGTGGGGTTGGTTTATTGTCAGAACAAATATAACAGGTAGAATCATAAATACAAATCTCCAAGAGGGAATGACATTCCAATGTTATCTATAGCATCTTACAATAGATCTTGCTTAAGAACAATTTTAAATAGGTGTGAGCAAGGTCCAAACTTCCTTTAGAGTCATTAACAAAGTTTGTTCACATAATTCGTTCACAAAAATGATTGCTCTCGACTCTTTTTAAATGAAGTATCTCGACCTCTTTAAAACAGTTGTAACAACAACAACAATTCGTCCTTTACAAGGACATTCTTTAGTACACGAGGATTTCTGTCTCAGATGCTTAGCAATGACCAGAATCAAGCAATGGTACCCTATTACCATCATAACTTAATACAATCATGATTACATCAGTGCAATACAAAGCATCTTTTGTATACTTGACAAGAGCCTTGTTAAATTGGCAACTAGGGCCAAAATCCATGTGGATCAGCTTATTTATGGTAGCTGATATTTTTATTGGATCCCTCTCATCGAGAGGTGTAGGATTGATCCTAAAATCATCCGATTCCGATAAGTATTTATGGAGATATGAATTTATTTTGATTATGTAATTATTATCAAGCCGACCAGCTCTTATGTAGGCTCTACAAGCCCAACCGTCATGTCTATTCAACCTATACGTTTTTGGTATAAATAGATGAGGATTTGATGTCATTTGGAGTCTAGACACACATTCTTGGGTTTTTGGAGGAGTGAGACACCAAGAGTGTTACGCTGCTGGCCTTATGGTAATGCCCTAGCCGCAGTACAACACAGTCATGGAATACGCTGTTAAGGGTGCCACAGTCAACCACAGTCAATAGAGGTTGTAATGTTCTCGGATCTCTAAGTAGTTCTTGAAGTCATTTATACGTAGGGCATAAAGATTAATACACAGGTCATGACACATACAATAGATATGCTGTTCATTACGCTGGTCAATGATACTTTGATATGCTTTTCATATATACGCCAATAGATACGTTGTTCATTATGCTGGTCAATGATGCATTGATACGCTTTTCATATATATGCTAATATGCTTTTCATTACGCTGGTCAATGGAAACATGTATATGCTAGGAACAGAACTCGGGTTTCATCTTTGGAATCCATGTACAGGTATACGCTATAGTGGAAGGATAGAACTCGCGGTTATATATGTAACGTTGTTAGCCGCAGCTAAGGTATGAAGCCCGCAGTTGGATTATATGTGGAACACAGGTAATATATGAAGCCCACAGTTGGATTATATATGGAACGTAGGTAATATATGAAGCCCGCAGTTGGATTATATATGGAACACAGGTAATATATGAAGCCCACAGTTTGGATTATATATGGAACGTAGGTAATATATGAAGCCCGCAGTTTATATATGGAATGCAGGTAATATATGAAGCCCGCAGTTGGATTATATATGGAATGCAGGTAATATATGAAGCCCACAGTTTGGATTATATATGGAACATAGGTAATATATGAAGCCCGTAGTTTATATATGGAACGCAGGTAATATATGAAGCCCGTAGTTGGATTATATGTGGAACGCAGGTAATATATGAAGCCCACAGTTTGGATTATATATGGAATGCAGGTAATATATGAAGCCCGCAGTTTATATATGGAACGCAGGTCATATATGGAGATCACAATCATATATGGAACCCGCAAGCCGACAGTGGTTAGGGTTTGAAGCGGTAGGACTACGTTCTCTGCATAACTATTATAGCATAGAAGATCACTATATATATCTCGACATTCTCCCAGTAATATGTAGGGATATGACTTATACTTGGTGATCAATAAGTATATAAGGAATGATTTTCGTATGTCCTTATGATCTCGAGGGCTCTAATATGAATGTGCATCATGATGATCTCAGCAGAAGGAATGATGAAGTAAAGATGCAGCATGATAAACAACAGTGATAGAATGGCATACCCGTAGCAGCCTAATCACAATGAACAATAGTGATAGAATGCCAGCTGTTAGAACAACAACATGATGATGATGCTCATTAGTATGGGCAGCATGATGATGGATAAGATCATGGACATGGGCATCATGGTGCAGTATGTAGTGGTACATCAAGAGAACCAGATGCAGAGCGATGATAGGTGAAGGAGTCACCTTGGAGAATTAGTTGAAGCAGAATGTCTTCAACTGATCTCATCGTTATTCAAAATGATCTAGGCTAGATCTCGATAAGTCATAGTGTTGACTTCTGTTGTAAATGTACTCTCTCTCTCTTTCTCTGCTGAACTTTGAAGAACATAAAAGAAGAATTGATCAAGGGTTTCCTCACATTGTGGGGTTTGTCCCTGGCTAGCGCCACATCTTGTGTCCTCTTGTCTTGGCTTGTCTTCTCCGATTTATATTTATGTTCTATCTGTAGTTTACTTTAATGCTAATGTGATTGCTAACTATGAAAATTTAAATAAACTGCTCTAGCATAGAACATACCTAAAATTAACATGGTATCAGAGCTGAGGTGAAGACAATGCCCAAGCAAGAGTGAAATAGCAATCATCGAAGACAATTGGGACAAGACAGAAGGATCAATGGGTTCCTCATAATTCATCTAGAGTGAAGTTGAAGCAGAGAATGTTATCAGAATGACGCAGCGAAAGTTTTTGATGGCATACCTATAGATCGCTTCATTGGGAAGTTCGGATCTAAGGGTGGATGGAAAGGTAGATGTCTTGGTTATGAGTTCGGCCCTTATGCGAAGGAGTGTCCGAATGACAGAGATGCAGGTCATTGAAGACATGGCCGACTCTTCAAGGAAGCAAGGAACCCCAGGTGACAAAATCAAATATTGTTTTTGATAAAGAAGTGTTATCTTGTATTGGCCCTCTCCTTCAGATTCTTTGGAATATTGATTGTAGTGCTCCAAGGCACTTCATCGGATAGAAGGGTGCACTCTCTAAATTTGGTAGAGATGGAAACAATCGTGGGATTATACTTGGAGCCGATGCCACCTATCCTGGAAAGGATGTTGGGAATGTTATCCCTCAATTGAATGAGGGTAACTCGATTCATTTACAGAAACACTTTTATGTACCTAATTGTAAGAAGAACCTGGTGTCCATCTTGGAAATGGAAGCCAAAGGTTTCAGGGTGGCACTCATCGATGGAAAGGTACGTATTTAAAAATAGATTTTTCAAAGACCATGTCCACTAACACAGAGCACCAGAGGTTTGTGAGTCAAATGGTGACAGGGATGCTTGGATTAAAAAAGAGCATGAAGGTACATGTCTAAGATGTACCGAAGGAAAATCTTATAAGGGGACCATTCCCTCATGCCATAGGTCCACAGGTTTGCAAAAACCCAAGGAGTTTGAGATTCATGATTAGGAATCTCATGTATGCTGGTGGTAGAAAGCCCTTTATGCGAAACACCTCGGGCATAGTATGAGAGGATCAACAGTTGTCTGATGAAGCTGAGAATCACTAGGAGTGAAATCGATCCAAACCATCCGAAGGTTGTGGATGACAGACCTCTCATACTGGCACCTATGTCTGATAGGTGCAGACCCTCTCATTTGTAGAAGACAGAGGGAGTTGGATTTCGAATGTGGAGAGATAAACTGCTAGCTTGTGACTACCTCGAGGATCTTAACTTTAAGAGGTTATATGGTAGTGATGTCGGACTTGATTTGGGAAATGCCTCTGAGTTTCTAAAACTCATTCGCATTGATGTTCTTGGTGAACCTCCGTCTGAACATATGCTTTGAGTGTGAGCTCATATTTGGTTGAGCCTCACTAGATTGGTGCCAAGAATCTTCTGAGATGTCTTTAGGACACAATCTCTCATGGACTGAGATACACTGCCGGAAATATGAAATTGCATGATTATTCGAATGCTGATTAGGCAAGTAGTGTGGAGGATCACTGGAGCACTTCTTAGTGCTATTTCTCTTTGGATTCTGCTTCGATATATAATGGATGAGCAGGAAGCAGAAGTTAGTTGCCATGAGCACCGTTGAGACTGGATACATATCTACGAGTATGATCTCGTATGAAGCTGCATGGTTGGGGAAGCTCTTCAGTGAGCTGTTTTGATCACATACCATTGTGATTCTTTGTAACAACCAGAGGTGGAATTCGATTATTGAGGAATCCCGTATTCGACAATTGCTCTAGCTGATAGGCATCAGATACTACCTTAACTAGGATATGGTAAGTCGATGAGCAAGGAGGCTCCATCGCACTGAGATGATGTGGAAAGATCAAATTTGTGATTTTCCCGAACGACTTGGAGTCGTCGAGAGACCTTTGTAAAAGGGTCTTGCATGTTGCATACATTGAGCTCTAGGAGCTCTGAGGGGCTTGCAGTTCTTACTGGAGCAACATACGACCACAGGGTGACTCACCCTCCCCTAGTGGTGCGGACTGGAACAATATGATTCGCTCTCTTGTGGGACAAGATGATTCGCTCTCTTGTGGAGCAGGATGATTCACTCTCCTATGTAGCAGGATTGACGTGTTCTCCTGTGAGGCCTGGATTGATGTGTTCTCCATGACGATTATAGCAGGATTGATGTGTTACCTTGTGAGGCCTGGATTGATGTGTTCTCCATGGCGATTGTAGCAGGATTGATGTGTTCTCCTGTGAGGCCTGGATTGATGTGTTCTCCATGGCGATTGTAGCAGGATTGATGTGTTCTTCTGTGAGGACAGGATTGATTAGTTCTCCTGTCGAGGCATCCTACCCATGTAGTCTAGGACTCATGGAAAATACCTCTTATCTGATCAATGAGTAGGGAAATGAAGTTAGGGACCATAGTAGTACCGATGGACGCATTGTTGTATCTATCGTCTTTTGATGTCTAAAGTTGAATGCTTCCATTATATGATTCTGATATGGTTAGCTTCATGCTTCTATAGGGATCAAAACTATAGAAGCATGAAGCTAACCATATCAGAATCATATAATGGAAGCATTCAACTTTAGACATCAAAATACTCAAACTTAGTTATACGCAAGAGGCTCATACACTTCAAATTCTTGCTAGGGTTTTAGTCATAAACCCTAGACTACTTCATCAAGACTTTGAGCCTTTCATAACAACTTCTATTACATCTAGGGTTTTCAATGTTTCTTCTAGAGGTATGACATACCCTACTACATCATATTGCAGACCTTAGAAATAATTCAAACAAATATATAACTACAATATATCTAACAACTTTCAGAATTCATATATTAGACTTCTTACTAGGATTTCATACAAACCCTAGATTTCATATATGAGATTCAACAATCAAAACCAATCATAGCCCAATCAACAACATGACTAGCTTCCACTAGGATTTGTTGTAAACCCTAGATTTTACTTATTCACAAATTCAGATTTCAACAATCTTACACAAATCTCAAATTATCACATTGTCATTATATATCAAAGATTTGTACTTCTGCTCAGGTTTAATTACAAAACCATAGAATTCACAAATACTATCATCCTAGAGAATCAATCTTCGAATAGGGCTTAGTTCCAAACCTTAGGACTCATGAGTATCAACAATTAGGTCAACTCATATATCTAGGATTTCATCATCATGCACAAGCATATCATAACATGTGTTAGTCAAACCCAAATACACAAATATCAACAAGAGTTAGACATATAACAAACTTGATTAGCCTAGGGTTTGATCAGACAAAGACACACATGCCAAGGAGTTCATTACTAGGACATTATAAGGGTATTGCTTATATACCCTACCAAACCCTAATGATCTAGGGTTTCAATACAAAACATAGTGACCCCTAAATTACCAATACTTCAAAGGTTCAAGATTTTAGACATTACCATTCAACCCTAACGAGTTAGGGTTTCCATAATCATACCAAAACCCCAAACATAACATCATCAAAGCATGAGTCAGTTTCTTTAGACTTCATCAATAACCGTAAGTAGGCTAGGGTTTAACACATTATTATCGACATACCCTTAAGTTAGGGTTTTCACAACAAACCTTTCTATGGTTCCACAAGAATAATCAAAGATGTGAGGAGGGTAGATTTATCTAATGATGAATCACCCAATCAAGAATCTTTAAGATTCAAGAAGCTAGACACAATGATTTTAGTAAGAGTTTATAAAAAATGAATATGGAGAGCAAAAACTTATAACTCAAAACATACCTCTCGTTTCTTAACAAACCTTGTAATTCCAATGGTTTTGTCTTGAGAGGCCTTCTGCCTTGAGTCTTCAACAAGTTTTCCTAGACAAGGAAAATAAGAGGAGAAATGCGATTAGTATTTAATGCAAACAAAACCAGATAAGTAAGGAAAAGTAAATGTGAAATTGGTAATAGGATACTTATCTTTGGAAGTTGATGAGGGCTCCCTTCAAGCTTGAAGGATACCTATAACCTTAAAAACAAATAAAAATGTTTTTCCAAAATATGGTAAACCTAAAATCTAGAAATCAAAGAGGAATAACTAAAGCTTAGATCAAAGGACTTTAGTAATGTAAGACCCTTAAATCCAATTCTTCAAACTTAGTCTTCTTTGGAGATCCTTCTTTAGCTACATTGGCTTGATCCTTGCTTCTCTTCTTGTTCTTTGGATTGTCGGGGCAATCACGTCTATAGTGACCCATCTTGTGGCATTGGTAGCCTTCTATCTTGGACATATCAACCTTCTTTCTTGGCCCTCTTGACTTCTTGGAGTGTCCTTTCTTGTGGGAGGCAGAGTAAGCATTTGGTACCTTTTCTTCTTCGTTGTTGGATACTAAAGAAATTCTCATTTTTTTCTTGGGTGCAGGCGTTCCACAATTGTTCAAAGGTGGGATCTTATTTGAGACCTAAAGCAAAAGAGCTCCAAGTAGATGGTAGTCCCAATAGTGCAGTGATTACTAGCTCCTTCTCTAGTACTATTTCATCTAAGGCTTGTAGTTCATCTCTAATCCTTGATATCCTTACAAAGAAGGAAGCCACAGTATCATCCTTTGTCATCTTTGTAGTCCTTAACTCATTCTTCAATCTTGTTACTTAACCAATATTTTTGATAGTGAATAATTTTGTCAATGCCTCGTACATTTCTTGAGCATGGTCTATATTGGAAATGTATGAGACAAGATTGTCCTTAATGCTTTCTACCATCAGAGTCATAGCCAATATTTCCAATTCCCTGTACTACACCTTGTCTGCATCACTAGATTTTTCGGTAGGTTTCCTAACCTTCCCTCTGACCACATACAAGGCCTTGTTCTTTTCAAGAACGATCCAAAATTTATAGTTTGATGCTCCTTCCAACTTCTTCTCACTCTTTAATGTGTTAGACATTGTCCTTGAAGATAGTGAGCTTCTTCTCTTATAAGAGTTTCGTATACGATCCCTAGATCAATCCTTTAGATTCCTTCTAGTAGATGCTCAAGACTGCCTTTTTCCTCTTTCACCTTAGCCCTCATACCATGTTAGAAAATTAGAAAGGCATAAAGTTTTTGTTAGATAGATAATTACTTGTGATTCTTTTATCTTTTAGTTCATCAAACAATTAGCAAAACAATAACATAAGGACAACAAATGTAGGCGAGCAGCTAGGGAAAAACCTCTATCTAGGGGAAAACCCAGTCAACAATTCTTCCTTCAATAGTTTTTTGAGATAATCCAGGACCCTAGACCAGACAAAGATTCCCTCCACACCAATTCAACCCTCAATCCTTCTTACAGATGATAATACTTCACAAGCAACTTCGACCTGGCAGCATTAGTAGCAATTTTGACCCAATAGCAACTTTGACCCAGTAGTAGTAGCAACAACAATTTCGACTAAACTTGGAGAACTTTGATCTCCCTTGATACACCTCAGAATGGAGTGAGACTTGTCCCAAAATTTAGATTCTGAGCCCTTCTATCTTCCTTTAGAAACTCACACTTCTTTCTAGCCTCTTTTCCAACTTCCAGCTTCGGAGATCGAACTATGTGAGAGAGAAAATGAGATGCTCCAAATGAATTTGAGCTTCTTGTATTTATAGCCTTTTGGGGAGGTCGAATTACTTGTCTTGAGGCCGACTTGGTGTGGAGGAGACAATTCTTTTTTGACTCAAAAATAATTTTTTTTACATGATCCAAAAGCCCAAGAATGGTCTCTTTAAATGTACAATGACTCTAATGACTCAGAATAAATTCTAGAAGTCCTCAATGGGGAATTTGACCTAAAACATAATGACCCAAGCATGAAATCCATGCTTTAATAAGTCATAATAACAATAATAAAAATATTTTCTTCATTCTTTTGATAATTACTTCTCAAATACATTAGTGAAGACTGAACCTAGTTACAAATTTCAACAATCATCGCTTAGAGATGGTTTTTCCAGTTGAAATTATTTACAAGCCCTCTATCCCAAACAACGTAACTAATTTACGTGTTCAATGATGATCGATAGATACTTGACTTTATGGCGAACGCAGATGTGTTTAAAGATGTGGCAATTGATGAAGATGAGCACGAGAAATATTTGCAATGAGCTAGAGAACATAGTGGAAATTCCATGCCTAAGGGCGTGGTGTCGTTAGAAAGGCTCTATGATGTATAGACCATTTCAAAGGACTGACGAACACAAAGACCTAGAGTTCTACACTGTTGCACGAACATATTAACTTGGGAACTAAAGAAGATCCGAAATATGTTAATCTCATAACATGTTGTTCCCATCAAGAACGACAATCTTTCATTTTCCTATTCAAACAATACCGAGATGTTTTCGCTTTGACTTATGATAATTTGAAAACTTATGACACGCTAATCATCCAGCGTGTGATACCAATCAAAGAACGGGTCAAGCCTTTCCAACAAAAGTTGAGGAATGTTCATCTCACTCTTGAACCCCCGATATAGAAAGAATTGAAGAAATTGTTGAATGCTGGGATAATCTTCAAAGTTCGTCATTCCACTTAGGTATCAAATTTGTTTTTGGTCATAAAGAACTCTAGTGAAATGCACCTATGTGTAGATTTTAGAAATGTAAACCGGACTTGTGACAAAGGCAAACTAACCTGTGCCATTTGTGGAGCAAATTCTCCAAACCGTATCTAGATTCGAAATGTTCTCACTACTTGATGGATTTTCAAGGTACAATCCAGTACTGGTAGCAAAACTTGACAGATTGAAAACAACATTTAGAACAAAATGGGGTACATTTGCATTCAGGTGTATGTCGTTTGGGCTAATAAATGCTAGTGCAACAGTCCAACGGGTATGGACATTGCTTTTCGAGGATTAATTGGTTAGAGTGAGTCATATATTTGGATGACGTTACAATTTTCTCTAAAAGATCTGATCATATAAATCATCTGAAGCAAATCTTCGAGCAATGTAGAAGATATGGCATATCATTAAACCCAAAGAAAAGCATCTTTAGGGTGTCAGAAACCTCTTAGGGCACATCATAGCAAAGAGTGGTATGAAAGTAGACCCAGAATGGGTCAAAAGAATTGCTCAAATCCCTTAGCCAATAAACAAGAAAGCTATGTAGTCCTTCTTGGGGAAGATAAATTTCCTTTGCAAATTCATCTTTGATTATGCGCAAATTGTAAAGCCTTTACAAGAAATGATTAAGAAGGATGCAACGTTTAGATGGGATCCATGGGAAAAAGATGCTTTTGCCCGGATTAAGCAAACGATAGTTGAGGCCACGACATTATATACTCCAAACTTTAATAAAGGTTTCTTGTTATATACCTTTTCTTCTAATACTTCGATCACAACTGTTTTAACATAGAAGGATAGCGAAGACAATGACTAAGCGATCTCATTTATGAGTGCAGGGCTACAAGGATCAGAATTAAACTATCCCACCATAAACAAATAGGCTTATGCAGTCTATAAGGCAATGAAGCATTTAAAGCCTTATCTTGTCAAAATTCACGTTATCGTTTTCGTTCCCCACCCAACGGTCAGATCATTGTTTGACTTTGTACAACAAGAGTTGGAAGAAAGGAGGGCGAACTGGATGATGAGTTTACAAGATTATGATTTAGAGTTCAAGCTAGTTCACACTATTAAAGTCCATGGTCTATGCCAACTCATAGTGGACGCAATTAACTCACCAGAGGAAGATGCATGTGGTTGGGAACAAGAAATCGACATGTATAATATTGATCAGGCTACCCCAACAAAATGCAACCTTGTCCAGATACCCTGATGAGTGACAATATCTGGAACAAGGCACTTTGTCCTCACATTTATCAGTGAAGCAAAAAAGGGCAATTCGTCTCAAGGCATGGTCTTATCAACTTGTTCATGGTGTGCTTTTTCGAAAGCGCCATAATAGTGTCTTGCTCAGATGCCTGGAATCACTGGATTCATAAAGGGTGTTGAAATATCTTCAAGATAAACTGACTGTCATGCATTACACGGGCGATACCATAGCTCATAAAGTAATGCGGCAAAATATTACTAGCCAACGTTATTCAAAGATGCACAAACCTATGCTCGCAAATGTCCAATTTGTCAAAGATGTGTTGGTCACGAAAAGAGGTCAGTTACCCCTTGCAACTAATCGTTGTTGATGAACCATTCTAGAAATGGGGATTGGATGTTATCGGTGAAATCTTCCCACATTCATCAAAGCAACATTGATATATATTAATTGCTATTGACTATTTTAGCCAATGGGTTGAAGTCGTTCCGCTTAGACAAGTGAATGACCAGGAGGTCAACTACTTCGTCAATCAGAACATCATTACCAGGTTTGGCGTTCCTATGTCACTTGTGTTTGACAATGCAACTTATTTTTCTTCATTGAAACTTTATGACTTTGCATTGGAAAGTAGTATTATGTTAAAGCATTCATCTAACTACTATCCTCAGGGAAACGACTTGGCTAAATCAACAAATAAGAATCCAATTCATATCATACAAAAAATCATTTTCAATGGGCAAAGGAACTGGCACAACGCTTTGACGAATGCCTTATGGGCTGACCGAGTAACCCTAAGCCCTCTCTAAAAACCTCACCTTGCTTCCTTGTGTATGGCAAAGAAGCTATCCTATCCATTGACCTGTACCTCTTGACCTTACAACTATCTCAGGAATCTCGAGGTAAACCGTGTCCAATTGTTCAGAGTAGGATTGATACCCTTCCCAAACTAGAGGAAGAAAGGCGTAAAAATAAGGAGAAGTTTGTTGTGCATCAAAAACGTATCAAACTAGTGTTTGATAGAAAATCTGTAGGTGATAAAGAACTTGATGTGGGAGACTTAGTCTTGAAATTGGACAAATCCCATGAAGAAAAGGGCAAATACACCAAGTTCCAATCCATGTGGATTGGACCATTCCACATACACAAAAAGCTTGGCCATCACGCTTACTGTCTCTAATCTTTAGATGGGAGGACTGAATCTCTTCCCGTTGATGGCCAAGATTTGAAATGTTACTTTTAGTCAGAGCCTTGGGCTGCGTTTCCTACCATGTATATCACTTTCTCTTTCTGTGTTTCATTGTTATTGCCTGATTTGCGTCATGTCACCTCTTTTGTGTTTCTTTTCTTTGTTTTCTTGATCACTGTACATAAATAAGATCTTGTGTGAAAGTGTTTTATTTGGCTCTTAATTAATTTGACATCTGACAACACTTGGCTAACTTTTGGCCTCCCTCTTTGTTTGGGCCTAAATATCTTTAAAGGTCAATGATACACGAACAAAAAATATGACTCATTTTGAATGAAAGCTTTAGTAGATCTATGATGCTTGAATCCATTATAGGATCTTCATTCCTTGAATTGATCATTTGTATTGATTGGTTTTAATGTGTCAACTTAGTCGAGTAGAGAAGGGAAAGGAGGAAATCTCAAGCATACAAACTAATTTATAGGTATATATGAGAGTCTTTGTAAAACAAGAAACAACCTCACTTGCTTGTAAAATAATTTGGGATCCCTCTTCCGCCCTTGGCGAAATAAAAACCCATAAAATTCCAATGTGCATAAGTGTATAAAATAAAATAATAAAGGGTGAAAGAAGAGAAAGACTTCCTTCACAGAGAGGTGGGGCAAGCAACTTCGTCGAGGTACTAAATAGGCCTGCTGGCAACAAAGCAATGTTTGTGATTCCTTGAAGTGACTTTGCTGAGATACTAAACAGGCCTGTTGGCAGAGGAGCAACACTAGAGACGTCACTAAAAACTTTGAACATCTTAAACTCACAAAATTCATATGGCTCTTCTCCTTAATCAAAACAACAGAAGTTTGACGAGTTTTGTGAAGTGTGTTAGATCGACAAAAGGAATAGGAGAGACTACATTTATAACCAGTCTAAGTAAGGAAGCTAGGGTGATCCACATGATGAGCCAATACTTGCCGAAAGGCTAGACTTCATGTGTAAAGTTAGACCTAAACAAAGAAATTGGGCTTCTTCCAATGAATCACCAAGTGTTGTAGCTGCTACAACACCCTCCAAAATTTTGGCTTCATTTAAATTTTGGAGCCTCGTAATGATCATGTGAACTGTCTTTTTGAGTCATCAAAGTCATGTGTGGTCATATTTTTCTAAGTGTTCAAGTCTTCCCTTAGAAAATCTAAGTGTCAGTGCACCATGCATTCACGAGCCTTAGTCATAGCACACTTTCTCAAGATAGGCCTAACACACTTCTTGGAGATAGTGGAGCACATTCCTTGTCAATTGGTAGAGCACTTCCTATTGGTAGCATGAACACAGTTCTTGGGAGCAAGCCTATCACACTCCTTGATGACAGTTATAGCACACTTTCCAAGGATAGCTAGAGCGCACCTCACAAAAGCAACACTATCACACTCTCTAGTGACAATTATCTTATCCTCATCCCTTGATTTTTGTGACATGCAATACCACACTCTAAAACCCTAATTTGTGCTCTCCCTATATAAGGAGCCTAACCTAGAGCTCGTTTCACACTTATCTTTTGCTTTGGAGCTCTACACACTTTTGGAGCAAAAGGAGCGCTCTTCAATCTTGTTTGCAAGTGCGACATCTTCCAAGTAAGATTTCTCGTTTGTTGAACTTTGAAATCTTGCGCTTACAAGTGTCGCTTCAGTTCTAATGTGATGATTTCAGTTTCTTTTCAAATTCTTTGCCTGTTCACATTTCAGTTGTGATTTTTGTTGTATATATGAGTGTGTGCATGCCAGTGCTTTCATTCTTATGATCTCAATTGTTTTCTCTCATTCGACACTAAGTTGAGTTTTGAGTAGATCTTTGTTTTTATGCATTACAACAGTTCTTAACTCTTCAATCCCTTCACCAACGTATTGCGCTTTCCTAACCCATAGAATTTTTGAGTCCTTGCTTCTTAAAATCGCGATTGACGCCCATGAGGAGCCTTTCTACACGCAAGAGCACACTGTGTATCTCCACGACCTAAGCATCTAGCCTCTAACTCTTGCCGACCTGCATTCAAGCTAGTCTCTCTTCCAGCCTTAGCACAGAGCGCACTTCCAGTGACCACTATTACCTCAAGCTTGTACTCTTGTGCTCAGAACCAACGCACTGTCCCCTCATAGTGATTTATTATTGCATAAATAAACAAGATCAAATAGGTGGTTTTGTTGAACTGATTGTTGGTTGCCATGAATGAACACCAATTTCTAGGTACTGCAAATCCGCACCCTATCAGTTTGGCATCTTCCACTGACAATATGCCTCTATTTACATGCCAAGCACCAACAAGGGAGGCTACTGAGAGCAGTATCAAAGGTGTCGTGGATAGTCCCAGAGCTAAAGTGCCCATTCTGTTAGACACAAAATGCTTCATTGATAAGTCCACCACCATAACATGGCAAATGATTTTCAGAGAGTTTATCAAGGATGAGTTCCTAGAAGACCTAGAGGACAGGGAGGTGTATGTCAATGTCAAAAAGTCAAATTCTACAAGATTGCTAGTAGGTATCCAACATTACCTTGTGCATAAGTGATAGGATGGATATTGCAACATCTTAACTCTAAGAACATGATCCTCAGAAGTGCAAGTGGGCAAGAATGTTGATTTTCTAGTGCAATTAGGGTTACCACAATATTTTTAAAATTTTGATATGTACTTTTGATGTAGATCTTCTTTTAATTTATTCCAATATATCTTTCAACAATTATACTTCAAAAATTCTATAATAAAGAATAGTAGAACAATAGAGATCACAATTTGCAAACGAGAGAGACAAGATTTACCCTGGGAAAACCCACTACAGTGAAAAACCCAACAACCTTTTCAATAAATAAATTCTTCTTGTTCAATGAGAGGCACACCTAGACCTATGGTCAAAATTGGTCTTTTCCTCCAAGTCAAGTTAGCCAAACTGATTCTACACTTTGCTTTGGATCCTACACTTCCAAAATTTTAGGCTTTTTGAAATAGCAAGTTGCCCAGAATTTTGGCCCTACAGAAGTTGCCCGAGTAACCCATAACATTTCGGTCCTTGCAACAGTTGCCTCAGGAACTGCAAATCATAGAAGAGAGATTCCTTTGCGAGTTGCTAGAAAGGGAGAAAGGATAGAGAAAATTCGGCCTTCTTCTTCATCCTTCTTTGCCCTTCTTGTCTTTCGCCCACTTGCCCATAAGCTATCTTGAGAGAGGAATGAAAATTGCCCAAATGGGGAGCTCGAGCCACCTTTATATAGTGATCTGTCTAGGGTGAATGGACGTGTCCTTGGCCAAGGCTGACTTAACTTGGAGGGAAGTCGACTTGTCACTTTTGGAGCCAAAAATTTCATTTCAAAAATTCAAATTTACATCTTTTAAAAGTTGCAATGGGACTTTGACTCGAGCATTTATAAATATTCTTTTCAATGATAAATATAATTACATCTAGTGACCAAATGTACATTATGAAGACCAACCATAGTTACAAATTCAACACAAAGCTCACTACATATCAGCACTATGATCTTCTCCCTAATTACAAGCTACCAAAGGTAGAAGAGTGCTTGAATTCAAAATTCTATGCAACTTGTTATTCTCAATTTGTTACAAAAGACATTCTCAAGACACGGTGGCAGGAGTCTTGCAAATTTTTTCAGAAACTTGATGGAATCTATAGAACAAAGTCATTGAGGAAAGGGAATCAATACCTTATGGCTATGTGTTGCAGGTTGTATGGGTGCAAAAGCACATAATTCTTTGAAGAAGGATGGGTTTACATGGCATATCCATGTGCTTTCGAAGGAAACGTTTTCAATTGATCAAATATATTAGCCCAACAATTACAAAGCATTGTTGCAAAGGCAAAGAATGTTTCACAAGATGAGCAACCCGAGTTCTATATGTCAGCCTTCTTGCTTGATGGAATTTGTGCCCGAAATGAATTTTTGGGTCTAGAATGGAAATGGACCAAGCAACAACCTCCTGTCCACACTTATTGCAAGATACTATCAAAGGTGAGCTATAAGGGAGCGGATGAGAAAATAGCTAATCACTTCATTGCGATGCTTTATCAGATGATATTTGAGGTTGAGGCACCTTGCATGACTGACAAGGCTAGAGAAGTTGTTGCAGAAATTGCAGATTGGTTTACATCTTCTTAGGGAACATTTATTAGAGTATTTGAAGCTTATAACCCTCTGAATCTTATGCCAAAGTATGCGACAGATAAGGTAGTCATGCAAGAGATTGGTTACTAGCTATGCATAGGGTTATCACAACAGTTGCAAAAGTCAAAGAAGTCACCTTGGCCAATCTTCCCTTTGCAAATAGGGTCTTATGAGCTAAAGAAAATAAGCTTCCACCGATATGACCCTAAAGTTCTTTGCAAGCAACACTGTGTAAAGGTGAGATACACTTGGCCATATGCTTTTGATTCTTGGGAAGAAGAAGAGAAGTCCAAGAATTGGTATAATGCTTCCAGAGGAGTTGGACTAGGTGATGAAGCATACCCTTTTCACATAGTTCAGGTGCCAGATAGTAATCAAGAAGGGACCCAATAGGGGATGGTTCCTCAGGTTAATATCAAGCCAAAAAGAAGACAAAGACATAATGTTGAAGATGAGAGGAGTAAGAATTCAAGGATGATCCGCACACCAAAGGTGCAATTGAGGCTGAAAGGAGAAGGAAAGAATTAGAAGAAGCTAGTAAAAGGAAAGAAGAGAAAGAGCGTAAGTAGAAAGAAGAGCGAGAAAAGAAGCAAGAGGACTTGCAAAAGAAGAAGAAACCGAAGAAAAGAAAAGTCGAGGAAGCCCAGAGGAAGCAACAAGAAGACGTTCTCAGAAAACAAAGGGAAGAAGAAGAGCAACAAAGGCTATAGGATGAAGAAGAAAACAGGAGGAAATGGGAAGGGGAGTTTGCAAGAAAGCTAGAAGAAGATTTAGAGGCCCGAGGCATGGATGATGAACAAGAGGAGGAGAACCAGACAATGCAAACTGAGCCAAACATAGCTCGTCTAAAGATTTGACCTTCAACTCCTATGACTAGTTGGCATCTTTTGTTTAGTGAGTTGGGGATTCTACCTCTACCTGATGATAGAATTATGGACATATCAAACTTCACCTTTCATGAGCTGAAGAATAAGATCATTCAAGAAAGGAGGTATTTCCCAAATGAACTAGACCGCCTGTTTTCGTCCACAGAGAAAGGCTCATTGTGTCAAACACCATGACCAATCTTAGAGCAATTGCTTCAGCGAATGCAGCCTTTGCAGTGTGAAAATTCCTAAGCCGGAATCCCTATTGCAACACACTGATGTTATTTCTCCTACTTGATTAAATCATGCAAGTTATTTACTGTATTCTATGGTAAATATCGAAGCAAATACATCTGCAGCTTTCGATTAATTTACATATATACAGAAATAAAATACTGAGCAAGAAAGAAAAATACAACACATGGGACAATTATTTTTGGACAAATAGTCCCTGGAAAAACCCAATGCGGGAAACCTGGTGCAACAACTTTGAGGGTTTATTATTATTAAGCAGTAGCAAATTTTGAATACATCACTGAATACCTCACAGGTTTATTTAGTTACAAAGAGAAATACTGGCAAAAGCTTTGTGAGTTTTACCTCACACAATCACTGAGAAAAAGTCATGGTTGTTCCGACTATCGGATAAGGTGCCCCTGGCAGGCCCTATGCTACCTCTACGTTGTCCCAATGTCAACCCGCGCAGGAACAATGTCACCCAACTGGGGAATCGATCAGTAGCCCAAAGGCACTGCTCTCAACCTCTTGGTCTCACACATCGACTTTTGGGTACTGAAACTGACCCTTTGCTTTGATTTTCTACTCTCTCTCTCTTTGTACTGCTTCTGCGTGGCCCTTTGGGTCTTGTGTCAGCCTCTGCATCAAGGCTACTAGATCACTCTCTGCCTCTCTCTGCTGATGTATCTCTCGTTGAGAATCTCTCTCTAGAAGCTGCTATCCCTACCCGTCAACTGCAAGAGATCTCTTCAATCGATTTTTCCTCCTAAGAACTTCTCACTTCATAAAATCTATGTCCTCAATCTCTTTGTGTGTTTTCCAAATGACCCTCAAGCCCCTTCTTAGATCTTCCAGTTGGACAACCAACGACCTAGATTCAAACATAATCAAAGGCTCAACTCGTTTTGGTTTGATCCATGGATTTTTCTAGAAGTTTCACCCTTGATTAGATTAATATCCATTAATATTTTAATTTTCCTAAGTTAAGACTTAGGAACCCCATTAAAAATATTAATTATTTTCATAAAAT
Source organism: Pinus taeda (assembly GCA_000404065.3). NCBI lineage: Eukaryota > Viridiplantae > Streptophyta > Pinopsida > Pinales > Pinaceae > Pinus > Pinus taeda. The sequence goes on along the minus strand of APFE030491165.1, from coordinate 28,369 downwards.
CACTTATAGGTGAAATTTCCGAAAATGTTTTCTAGGCGTTCAAGTCTCCCTTCAAAATTTGAGGCTTAGAGCACATCCGATGCTACACCAAATCAACAATCCCTCTTAGCGAGGAATGTTCTCTAGAAATACACTGCCTTTCTGCATACTGCTCTTACTTTGAAGCATTGTCTTTGCGCTGTTGATGTCTGACCTGCTGTCCACCAACTACTGCGTTGCTGCTGCTACTGTACTGCTGCCGACACTACCGCTGTCAACATTGCATCTGTACTACATCTCCCTCTGCATCGGTGCTGCTGTTGGTCCTGCTACCCAACACAACATCTCCACTGCAACTCAGTTGTTGAGAGAAACAACTGAAAACACCCAAAACCAGACAGGTATCCAATGGATACTCCTCGGTGATGAAATCTTGGCTACTGATAGTCCCACTCCGCCTCTGAAGCCACTGCACTGCTAAAGCTCTGCGTTGTTCCTCCTCGCACAACTACCTCTCTGATTTGCATTGCTCAATCTCTGGCTCTCCTAGCTACTGCATCTGTCGAATGGACACTCCATGGCACCAACTGAAACTCCACCATCTCGCTACTCCTAATCATGCGCTCCCATATCAAGGTGATGATCCAAGAGGTGGGTGCCTCAAGGATCTTGCCCATCTGCAGTCCTCCTGACTACAACTCTATATCATCCCACCTCCCTCTTGGAGGTATCTCGACTGTCATGGCGAACTCCTCGTCAGTCTTAGCGGTCGCAACCTTGGGATCATGCTTCTCATCCTTGTCCTTTTTCTTCAAAGGACATTGGGATGCATAGTGGCCCATTTCGCCACATTTGAAGCACTTCACCTTAGAGATGTCCTTCTTACATCTTTGTTGCCCTTGTTGTCCCTTCGATGCAAGGGCTGCGTTATCCTCTTCCTCCACTTTAGGCTTTGACCCACAGCTGCTATTGCTCCCGTCAAGTTTTAACTTTTACCTTGAGCGAGTCTCTCCTTAGCTCTTCTTATTTCACAGCTGCCCACATGTCATCCCAATTTGGCAATGCTGCTCTGCCCAGGATACTCTGGACAAAGATTTGCCAATCATCTGAGATGAAATTTAGAGCCAGTCTCACTAACTCCGAGTCTTGAAGTGGATGTCCCATAGATGATAGCTCATCACGGGTCTCCTCCAGTTTCGTGAACAACGGATCCACTCGCTCCCCCTTCTGCATCTGAGTAGATCTGAACTTCTGCTCTAAGTACATCTTCCGCTGCTCGGAAGATCCCTGATATAGTGTGGCCAAGGCATCCCACATCTCCTTAGTGGTCCCTTTGCTTGCAACGTGTCACACCACGTGATACTTGATTCCATCCAGGATCATCCTCTTTGCCTTAGCCATCTCAACTCTTTACTTTTTCAGTGGATCTGCATTCGCCGGGACAACTATCACATTATCAACATACATCTTGAGGGCATGCTCATTTAGCAAGAAGGTCATCCTAGCCTTCCAAATGGCATAGTTGGAAGCTCTGTCCAACCTATCCTGATCCCTCAAGCCATTGGTTGCCATCTCCTCCGAAAAACTGTCGAACACCCTCTTTCTCCCTATTGTGTAGCTCCTAGGCTAACTTACGCACTCCCTGATGGAGTTGATAAGATGTTTCTCCTCTGCTGCTCAACAATTGAGAAATATTGATTTCCTCGGCAAGAAATCATTGAGGAAGTATTCCCTCACTATGCTTTGCTGCTTCTTTCCTCTGACGTCTTTTCAGCCCAGCAAAGCTGCCCACTGAAAAATCTGCATCCACCAATAACTCCTCACGCTGAGGCTCAACGCTCCTCCCTGTGCCACGACAAAAAAAATGAACTGGAAGCTCTTGCTCTTCGTCAACTCACTTAAGGAGAGACTACCTTGAATTTTCGATCCTCCGGCTAGAACTGCGCAAACCCTCTGGGTTTCAACTTGTTGCCTCCTGCAGTGTTTCGATTTCCCCTTTGCTCAGTGCTGGGGTTTTTGTTTCTACTCTTCTTCTCTCACCTGCACTAGCTCTGATGCCATGTGCAAATTCCTACGCTGGAATCCCTACTGCAATAAACTGATGTTACTTCTCCTACTTGATTAAATCATGCAAGTTATTTACTGCATTCTAGGGTAAATATCGAAGCAAATACATCTGCAGGTTTCACTTAATTTACTTATATGTGTAAACAAAATACAAAGCAAGAAAGAACAATACAACACATAGGACAGTTATTTTTGGACAAATAGTTCCTGGAAAAACTCAATGCGGAAAACCCGGTGCAACAGCACTGAGGGCTTATTACTACTAAGCAATAGCAAATTCTGAATACATCACTGAATACCTCACAGGTTTATTTAGTTACTGAGAGAAATATTGGCAGAAGCTTTGTGAGTTTTACCTCACACAATCACTGAGAAAAAGTCTTCGCTGCTCTGGCTGATGGATGAGGTGCCCCTGGCAGTTCCCATGCTAGCTCTACGCTGCCTCTACACTGTCCTAGCATCAACCCTCTCAAGCACAACGTCACCCAATTGGGGAATCGATCAGTAGCCAGAGTCACTGCTTTCCTCCTCCCATCTCACACCTTGGCTTTCGGCTGCTGAAACTGACCCTCTACTATGATTTTCTACTTTCTCTCTTTCCCTCTGTGCTGCTTCTTTGTGGCCCTTCCGGCTGTCCCTCAGCCTCTACGTCAAGGCTACTGGATCACTCTCTGCCTTTCTTTGTTGATGTATCTCTAGCTAAGAATCTCTCTCTCCGGAAGTTGCTATCCCTACCCCTCAACTGCGAGAGATCTCTTAATCGATTTTTCCTCCTGAGAACTTTTCACTTCAGAAAATCAATTTCCTCAATCGCTCTGTGTGTTTTCCAAATGACCCTCAAGCCCCTTCTTATATCTTCCTATTGCACAACCAACAGCCTAGATTAAAACATAATCAAAGGCTCAGATCATTTTGGATTGATCCATGGCTTTTTCTAGAAGTTTCACCCTTGATTAGATTAATACCTATTAATATTTTAATTTTCATAAGTTTAGACATAGGAACCCCATTAAAAATATTAATTATTTTAATAAAATCACTTTTGGGTGAAATTTCCCAAAACGCTTTCTGGGTTATTTGGAATAACTGTGCCTAAGCCTCCTTGCAAAATTTGAGGCTTAGAGCACATCTGATGCTACCCCAAATCAACATTTTGTAGCCGCATAGAAGATTACAAATTTCCTAACACAAAAGAAGGAATAGTTGGAGATGAAATTGGCTAGTGCAAAGCAACAAATTGATTACCTCCCTGTCGAAAATCAAAGGTTGTCTTCCACCATTTCTAGTGCAGAAGAGTTACAGTTAGCTACATATTATGAACATAAATTGTATAAAATAAGATAAACATAAATAAACATAAATAATATATAATGAAATGATGATTATGTTAAATAGTCATTAAGTTAAGTGAAAAGGCATGTCTAAAAGACATGCCTAATCATGAAAGGACACCTGCCTAGTATATATGCGGGTCCTCATTGTAACATTCAACATCACTTGTACATTTTATATCTATTAATAAATTATTATAAATGCTTTTTGAGTGTTTTACAATTTAAAATCAACAAGCTATAAGATTTGTTGCTTTAGTGGTATTAGAAACATGCTGCACAATATAACTATGCGAGTCCTTGAACATTGTTCACCGAACAATATGTCATTGACTTTTCGCCCTGAATTCATTAAGCAGTTTCGTGAAATTCAAGAAAAACTTCAGCAATGGGAAAAATCATATGCAGAAGTTACAACGCGTCTAAAGGAAACTGATAATAAGGAGGATGATAGTGACGGTGAAGAAATGAAACAAGGTGAAACAAGAGAAGAAGATTTTGATCAGAATGACTGTAATGACAATGAAGATGATAAAAATGAGTCTACTAATAATCCCAGTTCGCTCTTAATTGGCCATCAAAGGAAACCCTCAATGGCTCCGAAGAAGCAAAAATCCCCAATGGGTCATCACCAACAGTTCAAACAAAGTCGAAACAATCAAAGAAAGCAACACCAAAACCAAGGTTACCAAGAAAAATGAGTTTCCATATGCTAAGATGACAACCGCAAAGATAATTGCCAGCAATATAGCTTTGAGGACAAAGCTTTTGGAGGAAGGGGCAGTGTTACGAAGATAAATTGTACAAAAGAAGATAAACATAAATAAATATAAATAATAAATAATGAAATGATGATTATGTTAAGTGAAAAGGCATGTCTAAAAGACATGCCCAATCGTGAAAGAACACCTGCCTAGTATATATGCTGGTCCTCATTGTAAACATTCAACATCACTTGTACATTTTATATATATGAATAAATTATTATAAATACCTTTTGAGTATTTTACAATTTAAAATCAACAAGCTATAAGATTTGTTGCTTCACTATATACGAAGAGATCAAGCCATTGAAAGCCACAATGAAGCAAAATGTATGAAGAGATGATCACTTTGCTTAAGGCAATGGTGCCTTTATACGATGTTCAGAAAAGATTGCAGGAAAATATGAGGATCTTAAAATTAGCTTATATAGCTACAAATGTGATCCAGGAACGGGGCGCCAGGTATACAAATGCACTTGTAGTGTTAGTTAGAAAACATAGGTATGAATTTGAGATGGATAAATCAGAGATCAAAATGCATATGCAGACCTATGACCATCTCAACAATCACATAACCAACACTACGTCAAAATATACGTGGTTGCACAACAAATTAGAAGCCTTGGTCCGGGAACACAAAATACCTTCTATAGGTGCACTTGGGGAGGTAAGACACAGAAATATTATCAGGTAGGAGCTAGAACAATTCTTGAACCGTATCAGAGAGGTGACCACCCGAGATGACTTGGAAGTGACTAAAGATTATGTTTTGCAATATGTAGCTAAGCCAATGAAGTTACATATGAAGCTAGTCATGTTGTGGAACAATGTATAATTAAGCTCCAAAACTATATACCTAGATGCTTTGGACGGTAATATTAGGTACAATCAAGATCCACCGCAAAAGGTTAGAGATATAGCAGCAATATATAGTGCTTGGCACCAATATGTCACAACGAAGATGCATGTCACAGTCGTCAAAATACAATTTCCCTAATATGAATGTAAATATGTCTATTTTGTTTTATGGCTTTTGCTACAATTTTGTCAAATGTAATTTTGTATTTGAAAAAAAAATGTGGAAGTCCAAAGGTCACATGTGGAATGTGAAGAGTCCTTAGGAAGTCCAAAAGTCACTGGGGACCTCAAGGGTTATATTGTTGAAGAATCTAGGGCAATCAAAGTTAATGAGATTCTTCGAGTCATGATAACTATTTGTGAAGTGTTTTTCAATTTTCTTCTTGTTCCAATCTTCACTTATTATTATTAGAGTGTGTCTTCTTTAGTTCATCAAATAGCTACCAAAACAAAGAGACAAGAACACAAGAAGTTGGCATTCTGCCAGGGCCAAAACCTCTCCCTCTTGGAGAGGAAAACCCGCACAAAAATTCTTCTTATAGAGATTCCAATTGACGAATACCAACACTATGACCCTTGACCTACTCTGCCACTCCAAGACCAAGACACCAATCCTCTTCTTTGTCATTGCTGAGATCATCATCATCATTGTTGTACCATGACTGATTCTTCAGCTAGATCAGTGTTGCACCATGACTGATTCTTCAGCTGGATCAGTGTTGCATCATGATTGCACCCTTTTCATCATTATCTTGACTTTGTCTTCATTAGGAGTGAGATCATGACTATGATATGTCAACACCTTGATGTATGTTGAGATAGAGTATGTTACTCATGAGGTCCTTTCATCATAATCATGTCAAGACCGTGATCATCCTTGACTGCATTGAGAACTTCTCCAAGAGTATGACTGTGTTCTTTCCATCGAGATCATCCTTGTCATTGTCATGCCATGAACATATCACATTCATACTTATGACGAGAGTGCATACTCCTGCAATATCCATCCGAGAACCATAGGTTCTTTCTCCAACCGAAACACTGTAATATCATCTCCATCCGAGATTCCTATAACACTAAATTTGTCTGAGATTTCAGAGAGGAATGCGAAGGTGTCACTGTAATTATGACTGAGATTTCAGAGGTACTGTAATTGACAAAAGTTGCAGAGCTTGTCCGAGATTCTGAGCTTCTGTGGTGACCCTAGCTAGGTATATATAGTTGTCACATCTCCATAATTCGCCGACATATTATGGTGAACTATGTGTCTTTATTTTTGAGCCGACTTGTCATTAATATTCATTTTAAGCCCGACTTAATTGTTCTCTTCATCGTTTTGCAGGCAAACTTCTTCTAGTGCTTGTCTTGGAGGTTTGTTTTAGACTTGTATACATTTTACATAGGCTCGAGAAGAGCTCCTTATTCATGAATTTGACTCTTTGACCTTAAATATAAATCCTAAGGCTCTCAGTGGGAGCCATCTATAAAATAAACCTCTTGTTCATGAAACCCATGTAGCAAGGTATAATAAAGTCATTTTCATGTCTTACAAAATTCATAATACAATGTCATTATGACTGAACCTAGTTACACATTTTCTTCAACACTCCCTCTTAACTAGGGAGGTATTCATGATAGTACTTGGTCATTCTCAATTTGAATAATTTCTCATAAGAAGAATCAAATTGGTAACCCATCTTTATAGCATCGTAGTAACCAACATTGTATCCACGACAAGGCCTTGATTGACAGCTTTATTTGTCATTAGATTAGAGCACAATGTTGGTGAGACCAATGACTATAGACACCTTAATCATTGTCTCTCAAGGTACATACCCACTCGGGTGTTCATTGAGTATGACCTTCTAGGACTATTCTTATCTTAGGTTCCCAACCCTTAAAGAATATTGGTCCTCTTGTCTTGGATGCCATACACATCTTCAAAGAGCATTTGATGCCAAATGATTACCCAATCCTCCATTCTTTCTTCCAAAGTGAAGACAACAATGTTGTGTCTATCTCTCCCTTTCAACTGGGGAAGATATGCCCAAGTGTCCTTTGATCAGAAACTTGCCCAAGCTCTTTTAATCAGGAACTTGTCATAGCTCCCTCTTAGCTAGGGACTCTTCTATACATCAACAACTTCTTCTTCGTGGGTCCTTCAATGGCTTGATCAACTTTTCTTCCCGATGCCATGAAATTCAGTTGACTTCTTCCTTGTAGGGCATTAGCCATCCATCACTTTCCTTCTTGGTTCGTCATGTCATTCCTTTCTTCATGGAAAGTGGCTTTCTTGATACATATCTGGAACTTTCGTCGTATGGCTACTTCTTCCTCATCATGTTTCTTTCAGGAATTTCCATCCACCACATGAATGCTAGTTGTACTTGTACTTCCAACTTTTGTGCCAGTAGCCCTAAATGAACTCATCCAGATATTATTCAAGAAATCAAAACATAACATTAAATCAAATTGTACCTTTCGAGATGGCTCTTCATTATGACATCTTTCTATAGGTATCGACATCCTGCATACATGTTGACACATCTCCCAAAGATATCTATTGTCAAGGGTCTTCATCTTTTTCCATTAGAGTCTTCATATCTTTCCAACAGATTTCCTAGTTAAGTCTTCTTGGTCTTTTGGATGTTGATCACCTTCATCAAGGTTGCATATCTCATGATCTCTTCCATCCTTCTCCATTCCCAAATGCTTTTAATAAGAGTTTCTTAGTTGTGATCATCCACCTCATACTTCATATAAGGACATATTATGTTAATTTCATCTAGTGTGTCTTATGCCTTCTTGTATCCTTTTAGAGGAGGAGATCCTTTTTCTCTTGATCATGCTTCTCAAGATAGAAGTAATGATCCATGTTACCTGCAACCATATGACATGTCATTATAATATTAAACACAAGCATACATACTTGTATGGTATGTTCTATGCTTATAACAGTTTACTTCTTTTTCTTATTATATTCCACAGATTAGTGATCACATGTACATAAAGTAAAGTGCATATAGAACATTAAATGATCGACAGAAAACAAGCCAAGACAAGAGACACAAGATGTGGTGGCTAGCCAGGGACAAATCCCATAATGTGTGGGGAAACCCTTTGATCAAATCTTCTTTTATCTTCGATAATTCAGCGGAGAGAAACAATACATAAATCTGATTTATATCAGTAGTAGCAAACCCTAGATCAGTAGCATCAGCATTAGCAGCTTCATCATCAAACTAGGGTAGACGATATCTCACAAATCGACCATTGGATCGGCTTGATTCCACCACCAAAAGTTGCGGCTTCCAGAGGAGGTTTATATGAACCTACAACGCAATTCAGATGAGGAGATCTTCTAGTCCACGCAGGTCAACTTTACTTCTGCAGTTGCAGCGTCAGTTTCAGTAGCTTCCTTCAAACGAGGGCAGTCGATATCTTGCAAACCGTCCGTCGGATTGAATTGATTCCGCCACCAAAAGTTGCGGCTTTCAGAGGAGATCTAGATGGACCTACAACACAGTTCAGAAGAGGAGATCTTCTAGTCCATGCAGGTCAAGCTTTACTTTTGTAGTTGCAACTTCAGTTTCAACAACTTCCTTCAAACTAGGGTAGTCGATATCTTGCAAATGATCCATCGAATTGACTTGATTCCACCACCAAAAGTTGCGGCTTTCAGAGGAGATCCAGATGGACCTACAACGCAGTTCTAAGGAGGAGATCTAATGCTCAACGCTAGTCAAACTTTGGATCTGCAGTTGCAGCTTCAGCTTCAACAACTTCCGGCTTCACATGTGTGAGAGAGAGACCCTTTTCTGTGCGGTAGAGAAGAGACTCTTTTTTGCAGAGTAGAGAGAGAGATGTGATGAGATGAGTGAGTCCAAATGAGGAAAAGTCCTATATTTATACACAACGTTGGTGTTTGAATAGATGCGATTGTTGGGCTTCTGAGCCTACATGAGTTGTAGGTCGGCTTGATAATAATTCCATAATCAAAATAAATTCATATCTCCATGCATACTTATCGGAGTTGGAGGATCTTTATATCAATCGTATACCTCTCAACGAGAGGAATCTAATAAAAATATTATCAGCCATGAATAAGATGACCCACATGAAGTTTTGCCCTAGTTGCCAATTTTAACATACCTTGTTTTACCTTTAGGTCATCAAGGCTTATTCCAGTAGCTTCCTTGATTGAAAAGATATTCAATCCCTTGATCTGCTTCATGTCATGATACCATCATCTCATGGATTCCATAAGTTGGAGTTCTTGTTGAAACACTTGCTTCCTCTCTAGATTAGTGAACCCTACGATGAGGATTCCATCAGAGAATTTTGAGGATCTTGTATATCCCCAATTGGCAGATGTTTCCTTTTTTGACTTGATGTATGATGAGCCTTGTCCTAGATGATTCTTTCATTCAATGTCCAATGAATTTTTGAAGAGCTATATCCTTCATGTTTTGCTTGTCATAGATTTTGTCCTTCATGATTCCCATGGTGATGTCATGAGCTCTTGTTTCTATTGCTTCCATGATGCCACAATGCATCTTATCATCATTGTCATATCTTATAATAGAAGCTTATGATAGGATCCTTTTGTGAGGGATACCATCTTACTCATATGAGAGATTTGTTACTCCCTCTTTTCTTGGCCCTTTTCTTCAACTTCCTTCATTTATCTGGTGATATGAGCTTCTAAAATCTTTCCATAGTATTGAATCTTAGCTATATATATTCTGTCTTGCTTGAGGACCAACCTTCCCTTTCCTTTCTGCACATGGTTGAGTTCTTTTAACCTTCAATATTTTTGCCATCAACTTATCTTTCTCTATCTAGCATAGACACCACACATTGTTGAATGGGGTAAACTTCTTGTTCATGGACATTTGTTACCTTGCTTATTAGTTAGAATGATGATGATTATCTTCCTTCCTAGATCTTGTAGATGGGATCTTATGAAGATATCCTGCATCCCTTGATACCCTTTTACTTTCATGACCTTCTTCATTGCACCTTCAGAGAATGAGTTTATCATATACATCCTTTTGATGTCTCCAATGTTGCTATATGAGGGGATCTTTCATAAGTCTCCCTTTCCGTAAATTCAGAGGAGACCTTTTGATATGTTCAATGACTTCAATTACTTAGAGAACTATGTCTATCCTCCTCCTTCATGCAAGGAATCTTGATGACCCATCCAACCTATAGATGTCCTTGCAATCATGAAATCATTTAACCAAACTTGATTATAAAATGAGAAGATACTTACTTGTCGTGTGAAGATGAAATCTTCACCTTGTTGTTTTGTTGAATGATCTTTTTCAATGAGATTCTTGGTTGAGTTGCCTAGTACACCTGAGTTCCAAGACTTTCCTTGAGACTTCCTTGCGTTGTTCAGCACCAAGCACTTCTGATTTTATAATATGTTAAGATTACTTGATCCTTTGACTGTGACATTGTTTGATCGAGAGCACTGTTATGATGCCCATCCGAGATGTGGCATTGTGTTCTTCTTTTGAAGTGATATCGTTGTAATGGATGATGTGATTGTATATCCTTGTGGTCTTGTTGTGATGTTCCCTGTCGAAGTAGAATCTTGTAGATCCTTGCTTGAATTGACTAGCATGAACAAAGATTTCCTTTGAGACCTTCAATACCAAGCCCCGAAACTGCTTTAGACTATAATTTATTTGAGATTTCTATGGTATGACATAGGTTGTAATGACACCCAATCTTGAGGCTAGCACTGAGACTGTGAGAGGTACTGTGTTTTCCCTTTGTTGTAGATCAAGACCGTTTCTTGGCTTTTTGATCTTCTCCAAGATGATGATCTTTGACTTTGAGGTCCTTTGAGTTATCTTGCTTTGTAGACATCTTGATGAGGTTCTTGTCATTGTAGACTTGATCCTTCATTCTTGACAAGACCCTTTAACTTGCTTTGATGCTCTTCTTGAAGACTGATCCTTGTATGTCTCTTTTGCTGCCCTTCCTTCAACTTCAGCTCCTTAGCTTTGATACCATGTTGAAGAATCTAGGGCAATCAGAGTTAATGAGATTCTTTGAGTCATGACTATTTGTGAAGTGTTTTTCAATTTTCTTCTTATTCCAATTTTCACTTATTATTATTAGAGTGTGTCTTCTTTAGTTCATCAAATAGCTACCAAAACAAAGAGACAAGAACACAAGAAGTTGGCATTCTACTAGGGCCAAAACATTTCACTCTTAGAGAGGAAAACCCGCACAAAAATTATTCTAATAGAGATTCCAATTGATGAATACTAAGACTATGACCCTTGACCTACTATGCCATTCCAAGACCAAGAGAGCAATCCTCTTCTTTGTCACTAGTGAGATCATCATCATCATTGTTGTACCATGACTACTTCTTCAATTAGATCATTGTTGTACCATGACTGCACCCTCTTCATCATTGTCTTGACTTTATCTTCATTAGGAACGAGATCATGACTATGAGATGACATCACCTTGATGTATGTTGAGATAGAGTATGTTACTCATGAGATCCTTTCATCATAATCATGTCAAGACTGTGATCATCCTTGACTGAATTGAGAACTTCTGCAAGAGTATGGTTGTGTTCTTTCCACTGAGATCATCCTTGTCACTATCATGTTGTGAACATATCATTGTCATACTTATGATGAGAGTGTATACTCCTGCAATATCCATCCGTGAACCATAGGCTCTTTCTTCAACTAAAACACTGTAACATCATCTCCATTCGAGATTCCTGTAACACTGAATTTGTCCGAGATTTTAGAGAGGAATGCAAAGGTGTGACTGTAATTATGACCGAGATTTCAGAGGTACTGTACTTGACCGAAGTTGCAGAGCTTCACCGAGATTTTGAGCTTTTGTGTTAGGTCCCTATACTACCAGTGTAACCCCTTATTGTTATTAGTACAACCCCCTTATTATATTGTTGTGCCTGTGTAGTCCCCATATTGTTATTATTGTGCCCCATAGAAGTCCACTATTGTTATTATTGTGCCCTTACATTATTATTGTTATGTTGGCTCTGATTATATTATGACCCCTTAGACTCCTATATATAAAAAGGAGGCCTTGTCATTTGTATCATCGAAGAATTATTCATTTGTGTAATGTAAAGGAGGTTGCCCCCTCAAAAAGGTTTATTTTGAAGGTGTTGATCTCTCTTTTCTCTCTTTTTGTGAGCTGGTTTCATAACATTTGGTATCAGAGCTTTGTATTCTAGGGTTTTGCTACTCCAAACAGGTCATCGTGGCATTTTCGTTATAACGTTTTCGCTATGAAGTTTCAGAAGCTAAAAAAAACCCATTTGAGAAGAAATCGGTCTAAACTACAGGTTCGAATTTTAGATCTCGCCTCGCTATATTTTTGGAGATATGATCTGAGGAAGTTAGGGTTTTGCAAGCTCCATAATTTCATCTCAAACAGGTCATTGTGAAATTTTCGCTATAAATTTTTTTCTACGAAGGGTTAGACTCTGAAGTTAAAACCCATTTGAGTTGGAATCTTGGTGAAGCTCGGGTCTGAATTTCAGATCTTGTTTCGCTATATTTTCGGAGATACAATTCAATACATGTAGGGTTTTTGCAGGCTCCTGAATTACATCCCAAAAAGGTGACCAGGGGAAAATTGTCATAACTCTCGCTCAGAGCATCTGATTCAAAGCTTGTAAAAAGTGACAAAAAGAAGATAGACTGTATTTTGTTGGGTATCAGTTTCAGAACCTAAGGTCGAAACATTGACACGTGGCATGTTGTACAAATTCGCTCTACTGAACTAGTCTATAATTAGGTCATCGCGGGAGATTGGACATAACTCTTTCTTCGGGAATCCAATTACGATGAGACTTGCGGGGTTAGAAAGAGGACTCAGAGGGTTACTGCAAGACGCAATTTCAGAAATTTGAAATTACAAATTTGCAATCGTTTCAAGATCGAGCTCCTAAAATCAAGAAAAGGCGATATGAGGAAGTTTGATGGCAAGGATCCGGTAAATTGGATACTACAAATGGAGCAATATTTTGATCTATATGAGGTGAAACTATTACAAAAAGTACGTATTGCATCTTCATATTTAGAACCAGATCAATTTTTATGGTATAAAGGGCTTTGTTCTCGTAAACCACTTGTTACGTGGTCAATTTTCACGGAGGAAATGATAGCACATTATGAGGATAAAGAGAGAAACACCTTCTTTAGCCAATTGATAAATCTTAACCAAAAGTGTTCAATGGCAAAGCACATTGAGGACTTTCAAAATTTGAATATAAGGGAAAATGATATTCCAAAGAAGTAGAGGATTGATGTCTCCATAAGGACTTTAAAGGATAAAATTCAACATGAGGTTCGTCTTTGGGAACCTGATTCATTGGAGAGGGCATTCAGGTTGGCAAGAAAAGTGGAAAGCAAAATTATGGCAACAAGGAAGTCTACCCCCCACAGCTATAAAGATGGAAGTGTTGTTTCTCCTAGCCTTCCACAACCTACAAGGTTGACACCACAACAATTGGAAGAAAAAAGAGCAAAGGGGATTTGTTACAATTGTGATAACAAATACACTAAAGGTCATAAGTGTGCTGAGAAGAAATTATTTTACATAGATTATGAAGAGGAGGAAGAAAAGCATCAAGAAACATCAAAAAAATATGATATACACTAGGAACCAACCCCAGAGAAAGAAGAAATGAATCTGACCGTATCGTGTAAAGCATTGGCAAGAATTACCACTCAAACTCTCAAGATAGAAGGACATATCAAGAAGAAAAAGTTTCAAGAAGTGAAAGATCACATCAAGAAAGAAGAAATGAATCCGACCATATCTTGTAATGAATTTGGCTGGAATTACCACTCCTCAAACTATCAAGATAGAAGGACATATCAAGAAGAAAAATGTTCAAGAAGTGAAAGATCCACATCGAGCATCAAGAAATGAATTCCGGTCATATCTTGTAATGCATTAGAAGAAATTACCACTCCTCAAACTCTCAAGATAGAAGGACATATCAAGAAGAAAAAGGTTCAAGCAGTGAAAGATCAAATCGAGCATCAACAACAAGTTCTCCAACTTTTAAAGGATAACGCCACTTTGGTGCAGGATCGAACGAAACAAGAGGCAAAACAACATCGTAGTGAAATAATTTTTGATGTAGGTGATTGGGTATTTTACGGCTACATCTCAAGTAAGCTATTTATGAGAAGGAAATGTTGGCAATACTACATGCACTTAAGAAATGGCGACCTTACATAATGGGAAGATACTTCAAGGTAAAAATGGATCATGATAGTCTGAAATACTTTTTAGAACAAAAATTATCTTTAGAAGGACAGAAAAAATGGGTCACAAATATGATGGGTTATGACTTTGAAATCATTTACAAAAAAGGGAAGCAAAATGTTGTTGCAGATGCACTCTCAAGAAAGGATGAGGATGTGGAAACATTGTTTTGTGCTATTTCTATTATCCAACTAGATTGGATAAACAAAGCAAGAGATGAATGGAAGAAGGAAGAAGAAGTGTGGCCACTCATTCAAAAGTTGCAGAAGATCCCAATTCAAACAATATTGCCAAAACTTGACAAGGAAGGAAAAATCATACTGGAACCTGGAGCAGTCACAGAAACAAGAACCCAACAACTATGAAATCAATCAATTTCTGAGTATCTCATCAAGTGGAAAAACTTACCCTCTGAAGATTCCACATGGGAGGACAAGAATTTTATACAGAAGCATCAAGAACTACTCAAGTGTTGAGGACAACACTTTTTGAAAGAGAGGGGCATGTTAGGTCCCTATACTACCAGTGTAACCCCTTATTGTTATTAGTACAACCCTCTTATTATATTGTTGTGCCTATGTAGTCCCCATATTGTTATTATTGTGCCCCATAAAAGCCTACTATTGTTATTATTGTGCCTTTACATTATTATTGTATGTCGGCTTTGATTATATTATGAACCCTTAGACTCCTATATATAGAAAGGAGGTCTTGTCATTTGTATCATCGAAAAATTATTCATTTGTGTAATGTAAAGGAGGCTTATTTTGAAGGCGTTGATCTCTCTTTTCTATCTTTTTGTGAGCTAGTTTCATAACATTTTGTGGTGACCCTAGTTGGGTATATATAGTTGTACTTGTCACGTCTCCATAATAGCCGACATGTTAGGGTGAACCGATGTGTTTTTATTTTTGAGCCGTCTTATCATTAATATTCATTTTGAGGTCGTCTTAATTGTTCTCTTCATCGTTTTGCAGGCAAACTTCTTCTAGTGCTTGTCATGGAGGATTGTGCTTGTCTTGGAGGGTTGTTCTAGATTTGTATACATTTTACATAAGCTCAAGAAGAGCTCCTTATTCATGACTTTGACTCTTTGACCTTAAATATAAATCTTAAGGGTCTCAATGGGAGCCATCTATAAAATAAATCTCTTGCTCATGAAACCCATGTAGCAAGGCATAATAAATTCATTTTCTTGTTTTACAAAAATCATAATACAATGTCATGAAGACCGAAGCTAGTTACACATTTTATTGAACACATATGTGAGACCAAGAGTCATGAGGAAGTTCAAGAGTCACATGTAAGGTGAAAGATCATCTCATTTGTTATAAATAAACCCTCATGCCTCAAGTAAAGTACTTTTAGCCTTGACTTCTCTAGCTAAGCATAGGAGAGAGAGATCGTTCTTTGAGGAGCAAGGTGTGGCTTCATGTTCCATTATTGAAACGAGTGAGACATCTTTGTAATTGTATATCTTGGCACTTTCACTTAATATTTCGAAGCTTTCAAAGCCGGACGTACTTCCACACATGTATCGGGAATGTTTTAAGACTTTTCTTTTGATGTTTTCAGTATATGTTTATCTTTATATGTACCAAAGAGAATGAACTATTTTGTTAGCTTTAGTGCACATCTTAATTGAAACATGCATCTTATTTGCTTTTCATGATTGTTGTTTTTTTGAGAACTACTTTTCAAACTTATTAACGACTCTTTCTATACATGTGCATCTTTATTAGAGTGGCACTATTATTATTCTTCTAAAGGCTCACTTTTCTTTACTCTTTCTGTGAAAGTACTTTATACACATTACAATAGGATGTTTCACAAAGCTAACATCGTTGCTTGTGTGTTTGCTAATTACAACCAAGGCAAATCTTCAAGTTAAAATGGGAGCCGGGCCATCATTCCAGATGGGAATCCTACTCCAAATGGTATAGAGTCGAATTGGGACTTTACACTGGAGAGATCCCCTTGTTATTGCAGAATTTTTGGCACCGTCAACACCTTAGCAAGGGTTTTATATGCTCTAATAACCATATATATGAGTCTTTTCCTTTTACTTTGTTGTACTTCTATAGGTACTTGTTCCTATGCATGGTTTAGATTTGACTTTCTCCCTATCCTAGACCCTCCCTCTCCTTTTTGGTGTCCTACCCTAGTCATCCTAAAACTGGGGAGTCTTGCAAGGGCATTTGAAGGCTAAGTTGGTAATGGCCTCCTCCTCAAACCCTATATGCATGAGACCCTAAAGAACTACTCCTCATTGTACAATATACCACTACTATCACTCAACTTGAATCCTAGGAGAGGTCTACCACTAAGGGGGCCCTATCACTTAAGTTGACATTCAAATCCAAGGTTCCCATAGGGTTAGGGCTGAATTCCCTAACTTCTCAATGCAGATTGTGCTCATATCAAGCCCCAACTTTGGCAAGTTCCCATGCTCAAAGTTTGAATGGGAGTTGTAATATGGAGAGGACTTGATGCAAATGGCATTTGTTGCCATAAGAGGTTTATCTTGTGCAATTGTGACGTTGAGAATTACAATGGTCCCAAGGTGTTAAGGGGGACCCCACCAGATCTTCTCGAGATTGAGATCCCATGAACAAAGTGATTGAGATATCCCCAATCACCACATCATGAGATTGTATAAAACATTTATCCTCCTCCTTGGTAGAATCCCTACATAATCCTTATTCCTTTCCAAGGCTATGCAACATCAAAACCTCCTTCACCCATGTAAAAGGAGATGACTCTTCATCTCGATGGACCTAAAACATTTTTTTTTAAGTGAGCTCGTAATTCTTGAGTACATAGTCATAAGTGTGCTTAAACACATAGTAAAAAGGAAAGTTCACATAGTTAAGCATTGGCGTGTAGGTTCTATTTCCCATCACTAGGTCCAAGGACTCGAAGAGCCCTTGTTTGAAATAAAGTTCGATCAATATTTTTTCTATTAACCTGACCTTAATTTATAAAAATTGTTAGAGAGAATGTACTTACCCAAAGTATCCCCAATAGCCTTTAGTGAGTGGTCCAACTAGAGTTCCATTCATAGGATTGATAGTTTAACCCATATTTACATAGCCTTCATAAATTTATCCTTTGCATCAAACACGGGAGCAATGATTCAAGGATACACATTTTCTAGAAACCAACAATCCTTTAAGACCTTGTGTACATCCTTTTTAGATTTGAACATAAACATTACCCAGCCCTGGATGAGTACATGAAAAATTGCCCCATAGTCCATAAGATACACCCATTCCACTTGGATCCAATCATTTAGTTTCTTCTTGGAGACTCTCTAGCCTATGAATTTCCCTACTAGTGTCTTCCCTACCAACAACCCAATCTAGTCGACACTAATGTTGTCTCCAAATGACCAAAGAAATACCACCTCCATATGATTTTATCCCTTGCCGCATCTTCTAATTACAAGCCTACCACCATGTGGAACCTCACCAGCCTATAATTCTCCCACAAACACATAGAACCCAACAAAAACTAAGTTTGTATCTGTTGAAATTTTAAGTATTACCCGTTAGAAATTTTATCTGTATTCTTCTGGTTTATTTCTCCTACTTGTTAATTACAAACAAGTTATTTAAACGTATAAACATCGAAATAAACACAATATAGTCTCAACCATCTACAAATCAACAACTGAAAGAAATAGCAAACACACAAGTGACACCGTTATTTTTGGACAACTTGTCCCCGGAAAAACCCAACTTGGGCAAACTAGTGTAGCAATTCTGAGGGTTATTTATTATGCAGTATATCCTTGAGTACAATTGGGTGCCAAATTGGCTCACCCGATAGAGAAAAATAACCGGCAATAATACCTCTCTATTCGGAAGCAGATATTCAGAAAACTTGCCCCACGAAACCCTCTCCAGCACAATTGAAGCACTGTGTCAGCCCTCAAACCCCTCTGCGTCACCCTCAAACCCCTTTATGTCATCCCTTTGAGGCACTATGCAGCCTCTACGACCTTGTGCGTCACTCTTGCTGCCCTCTATGTGGATGACTCAGGTCCTTCTGGCTTTACGTTGTCTCTACTGGGCTCTGCGTGGTCTCTCGACACTATCTCTGCCTCTCTGTCTAGTACTCATTGCCCCTCACTGCAAACTGATCACTAATTCGACTTTGCTTAGCAAACCCTGCTCTAGTAAATTGAATGACTGATCACTCTGGTGTGTTCTCCAACTGACCTTCAAGCCTCCTCTTATACTTTTCTTGTTGGTCCTTCAACGGTCGAGATTACATCTCTAATCAACGACTAAGATTAGATTTGGCTTGATCCATGTCTTTTGGAACCTTCTAACCCAATTTTATATTAATACCCATTAATATTTTATTTTTCCTAAGTTTAGACTTAGGAACTCCATTAAAAATATTAATTATTTAAATATCTTCCAAATCGGGTAGAATTTGCCCAAACCATTTTGGGTCTTGGAGATCTCATGTGCTTTAGCCTCTCCACCAATTTTCATGGCTAGAGCACATCTGATACTACCCCAAATCAACAATATCTTCAACTCTTGACACAAAATCCTACCAAAACCTATTATTTATGGGCAAGGAGCTCCATGCAAGGTGATGCATTAATGCTTGAACTCGAGCCATTACTCCTTCTCACTAGCAAGGTGCATAGAGGCCTAGGAATATCATCCTTCCTCCCCAATCTGTCAGTTAGAGGAGATGATGCCATACCTAATGATTGACGTGAATAAATTCCATGCACACTTTGCCAATGAATCAATTGACTCTACGCCTACCACTAATTTTGAAGTGGATTTTTGCTAGCATCGAAACACTAGTTGGTTGAGCATTTCCAAATATGGTTATCTAGGGTTTGTTCCATGTTAAGGGTGACAAAAATGTCCCCTTCATTAGAAAGTCCTTTGAATGGTCAACAAGCTAAAGGTCATGGTTAATGTTTCCTATAAAAACCATTTTTTTCCTACAAAAAAACTCTTCCTCTCCTTAGTTCCCATCTTCATTCCCATCCAAACGAAGTTAATTCTATGGCAAAGAGTTATATATTATACCATTACCATTCCCTTCAATTATAATTGGAGAAAATATGTGTTGTTCAACAATGAGCTAGATCATTGTCATCAACATTGCGTGAAGATTATTTTGAAGTCAAATATCAGCGCAAACGGCTAAGAAGAAACCTTAACCATCAACAAAATGAGCTAGATCATTGTCATCAACATTGCGTGAAGATTATTTTGAAGTCAAATATCAGCGCAAACGGCTAAGAAGAAACCTTAACCATCAACAAAATGAGTAAGGGAGGTTCACACCTGCTCTAACACGATGTTGAGATTCATAAAAGAGTGAAGGAATCAGATGGAACCAACTTGCAAACCCTCAATCTTGAAATAAATGAGAAAACAACACTGGGGAAGCACAACATAAAACCCTAATAATTGTGTTAGAATTGATTTGTAAGTGCGCTAGAGAGAAGATGCAAACCAAGAATAAGAGAGCAAACAAAGAGTTTATGGTGCTTGTAGACTATATCACATGTTATGTACTAAATAAATGCATTAAAATATCATAAGAAAACCAAGTGGTTGTAGACCTCAAAGGTTCCACCTAGCCATAAACACACTACATCAAAATATTAAAATATTGAGAAGATATTCAAGGTAGGAGTCTAAGTGTGGTTGCACCTGAACAAAGAAAGGTTATAGGGCCCTAGTAAAAAGACGAAGGCTCTATGGCATGGTCATTTTGAAGTGTTGAGTAGACAGATGATAATTCCTGAAATTCAATATACCTTTGTATATGTGCATTTACTTAGTAGTGAACGTGGAAACCCTAAAAGTCTATGAGCCTTCCATGTTAGATTAGGAAAATGATGTGACGTCTTACCTACCATAGAGGACTTAGACTAGAAGCTCAGTGAGAGTTAGTAAATGATATAGTTTTGGAGAAGTCCATAACAACTAAATAGGAGCAGCAAGAACTCTAGTAGATTGCGTTAAAAGGACAACTTCTAGGCAAGGCTAAATTGTACTCCCAAGACAAGTTAGAAGAAAAAATTTGTCTTGATCTTTAGTATATACATTTAGGGACCAAAAGCCTCCCAAAATGGGGAAGTGTGATCCAAAATGGACTATTATATGATTTCCATCTATTTTGGTACTTTTTGATTGTAAAAAATAGAGCCATGTACTTGTAGGGACCATTTTAGGGCAAGTCCTATTTTGGTGATTTAGGGTCTTGAAACTTTCAAAACCTGATTGTGGCATTAAACCTTCTTCCAAGGAAAAAATTTACAATGTTTGGCACGTTGATAACTTTCCAATGGCACAAAGGTCACCTCAATTAGGGTCCATATGAGGAAATTATGCTTCCAACAAGTTGACCTATGCTTTGGCCACCATAGTACCAAGTGGATGTAATGTTAGCTCCTATTACTTGACACATTTGGAGCTAGTCATGTTTGGACTTTCATGAATATTCAAGAGGGTCCAAAAATTTAACCCTATCTAGGAGCCTAGGCATGCAAAAATGCTAAACGAACCCTAGACAGCTATTAAAACATGTTAAAAATTGGGCTTCTAGGAGAGGAACAGGTTTTGCTTCTATTGTATTGATTTGTTGTTATATGAATGAACGAAGCAATAAAACAGTGGAGCAAAGTAGAAGACCCTATAGCAACCATTCAAGCCATAATGTCTATTGCAATTCCATAGTGAGTCCATCTTTCTTTGTATTTGTATTTGAAAATTGAGAAGAAAAGAGCTAAGCATAGTACTCACCTTTTGGTTGGGTTTTCTGTTATTGGGTTTCCTAGGGTACTTGTGTTCAACGTGTGGATGGTGTGAAATTTGTTGTTTTAGCTTCTTTTATTACATTCTCAATTTACTTCAGCAATTTGAGCTCTATGCTTGTAATATTAACTTATAATAATATGTAAGCATTGCATAATCGAGATTTTGTAGAAACTTGTAAGCTCTATGGTGATGAATTATTCTAGTGCAAGATCCATGCAATGTACCGATCTTGTGTGAGGCCATGGTTATGGCCAAAGAAGCTATCAAATTTCTCTATGAGAAAAAATACTCGAGGATGATAGATCCATGCAATGTACAGATCTTGTGTGAGGCCATGGTTATGGCCACAGAAGCTAGAAAAGATACTCGAGGATGAGATTTGAAAAACAAGTGATGCTGTAGGAGAAGATTGATCATAGATGGAATCATCTCTTCCATGTAGCAACACTTGTCCTCAAACCCACCTTTTCCTCTTCATGTAAATTTTAATTTCGATGGCAATTTTATGGTAGGGTTTGATAAATGTTTTCAGAGTATGGTACCCCTTGCAAATGACTACATGATATTAATAGAGAGATGGGGTTGTATAGGTGTGCCACTGGACTATTTGGCTTCGAATGTACTATCTAAGAAGGGAATATTTTAATGCCAAGTAAGCAATCCTAACTTTGAATTTTGGTTACAACTTCTATTTGTTTTGTCACTTGTGTTTGGGTTTTACTGGATTGAAATGCAATTCAAGTGGAAACCATGGAAACACTACAATCCTGCAAATCCTAAAATCCTGAAATTGTGAAGTTTGTTGAATTTTGAATAGGACATGAAATTATACTTTCTACATATGAAGTCCAGTGAGGTTGGAACTACTCTCAAACATCGTGAAACAATAAACTAAAATTTTAAATAAAAGGAGAATGTCAATTTTTACTTTGAGAATTTAATATTACCATCAATTACCAAGGTCACAAGCTCCTCAAAGTTTCATCCCCTATCTTTATTTTGTCTTAAAGGGTCATTGGCACAGATAGGGCAATATTTTCCTGTGGATGCCACACCCTTCTTGAGCACTTAGGTCAGCCTGGGGACATCCAAAAAATTGCCCAATTGTCATTGGAAATGGATGAAATGCCACCTGCAGTACTGTATGGCGCTTTCAGATTTAGAAACGCTGTACAATACAATTGGTGACATTTCCAACACATTTCGTACCTGGTTGGGTGTTTTCCAGGTATTTCAGGAGCTGGTATGTGGCAAAGCTAGGCGTTTTCTGCAACTTAGTCACCAACGTATACACTGGTTCATGCTCAGGCATCCAACAGTGGTAGGTCATTAGACTGATGCTGCAGGACCTTCTAATGGGAAATGAGCTCTTACCTTTTTCTCTAAAGGGGAAGAGAAAATAGCTAGCAAGCTGCTAGATTATTTTTGTAGATTTTTTATCATGATGCGATACATTTTTTTTTTGTATTTGATGTCATTTTGCATTGGTTATTCAATTTTGTGTTCTTGACTAGGAAACTATTAGGGTTTAGTGTGTACTTTGATGTATGATTGGGCATCTATTACATCTATCAATGTTTTTTTCATATATGTGGCAATGTGGTGATTTAATATTAATGTAGGTTTATATCTTAAATTTGATAAAAGAAAACAAATATATTTTTTTTAAATTTTTTAATGCCTAAACCTTGCTGATTAGTTGCCCATTATGATTATTTCACCTATGATTGTATGTGTCAAATTTCAATACTAGTTCAGTGTTTTTCTCACATTTTTTATATGTTTGGTTTTGTAGGTCTGCTACTGCCTATATGTCATCCTTGGTTTGAGGACGTTGGGTACGTTGATGGAAAATCTCTATTTGGTGCACCCTATGATTTCCGTTACGGGCCTGGCAAAAAAGCATTTTCAGTTGGTAGCAGATTTGTGAAAGCCCCGTGAGAACCAGTTGAGAAGGCTTACATGTTGAATGGAGACAAGCAAGTCATGATTGTTTCCCATAGTTTAGGATTGTGGGTTCTGTATTTCCTGAACCAGCAGCCTCTGTTATGGTGGCAGAAATACATCAAGCACTTCATTCCCATTGCCACACCATGGGGAGGAACATTGCAAAGCATGAGATGAGATCATTTTCATATGGGTATTCTTTGGGCATGTTATACCAGATTGGACTGTAATACCAGGTCAACATGTTAAGGTTGTTATGATTCCTCAGATGACACATAACGCCATTCTCAGCAATGATGCTTCTATCAAAATGATTGTGGATGAGATTTTGATATGTTTATACAATTGAATTCTTTGTGGTAATTAGCAAGGACTTGAACCCGAATATTAATTCTTGTGCAGTATGTGCGTATACGACTGTGAGATTTCAAAATGTAAGATATTTTCATAAAGATAAACGTAGGCTTACAAATTTTGATGTACACTTTGCTATTTGCTTGCGTGATATATAAATTTGTGTATACTCTTTTAAATATACTTGAGATTTTAAACTGAATATCAAGCGTATGGAATTGAATTACATATATATTAGCCTTGTCATTTGATGGTCTAATGGTTTTGCTTTTGAGTGGTACATGTTTTTCAAAGTTCATAGCAATGTTCTTATTATAATCTTAAGGATGGTGGAAAAAATTAATATTTTAAGAGTGTATTAAGATTATGATAATTAAATTGATTGAATTTTTATTTGATAATAATAATTTGGAAGGTGTTTTTCCGTAACTATTTTGAAATTGATATTTATTATAAGTTTAATTAAAATTAAATATTAAAAAAATATATAAAATTAAAATTGGAAAATTTGTTATGAATGTGAAAATAATTGTAAATATATATATATATATATATATATATATATATGATCCACAAATCTGCTTCAAACTCTAGCAAAAACTACAAAAACTATCGGTGGCTCAAGCTAGGATGACATAAAGATGTCAAGTATTGAATAAATCACTCCGGAATAAAGAATGAAGTCATAAATATTATTTAGCAATTTTGCAGAATACTGATAATATTTAAATATTATTAAGTCATTTTGCAAAATATTGATAATGTATAAATATTTTACATTAGAATTTGTGGTGAGATAAAGAATTAGAGAATAAAGGAAACTAAGATATTATAAAGCGCTGGTAAAATATTTCTTTATTTTGATTGACATAAAGAAAATAAGCAACATTGTTAAAATAAGAATAAATTCTTATGATGAGTATAGTGAAATTGAGTACTAAACAACTCCCAAAATGTTATTGGATCAAATAATTTTCCATATTTGTGACATTAAGAGAGTTAAGATGAAAAACACCTTTCAACTACTTAAGATAAAAAACACTCTTTTAAACTATTTTGAGTATACCCAAATTAAATCACAATTTCAAAATATTTGTCAATAAACACAATAATAACATTCTCAATGATTAAATTATGCTAATTTTAGAACATTTTTATGAATACCTATTAAACATAAAAATAAATTTTAAAGAAATCCAAATAATTTGTTACCTTAAATTAATATGGTCATCATGATATTTACTATAAAGAAAAAAATTTATAAAATTTATAGTAATAAAGAAAAAAATTTATAAAATTTATAGTAATATAAATTGTATTTTTGAATTAAATATGTTTATAATATAATATTTTATGTAAATAGTTTTTAATTTTAAAAGTTTAGATTTTGTTAATATTTCTATCATATTAATATTTTTATTTTTTGATATGTAAGTATTTGATTATGATGATTATATATTTTAACAAATTATGATATAATAAAGTAATTTAAGGTGTTTATGGGGCATAGAATAAACAGTGATGAGGTGTATTGTTCAATCAGTTTGTGATGTGAAGGTCACGTGTTCGAAACTCTGTGGGCAAAAATCTAGTCAGGTGGGGTGCTATCCCCGAGTGATTTTGATGGCTTAAATACTCTTGGAGTGGTTTTTCAAACCACAAGTCAAGCTTGGTGTAATATCCAAATAACTCAAACTAGTTGACAAAAAAAAAAGTGATTTAAGGTATTTAAATTATAACTTAGGGTAGCTTATTTGACAAAACATGTAAATGTGTTATGTAAAACACTACAAGGTTTTTGGTTTAATCCCTAGAGTAACCCATGTCTATGTAAGAGGTGGGTGTGATGTACCTAGTGGTTATAGTGGTAGCAAATGGAATCAACCCCGTTCAGGTGAGTACAAGGTCATCCCCACTGTAGATTTCATTAATCACCAAAAAAATTGTATTTAAATTATAAGTCATAATTAATATTAAGTGATAAGTAAGTTAAATAACCATGTGGATTTTGCGCTACAACATATTAGATATCATTTTTCAGGATTAAATACTTAAAAGTAAGTATAAATAATCTTAGCTAATGAAATGGTTATAAGGAAATCCTTGTGTAAGACATTGTGATATATATATATAT
>APFE030491157.1:0-15853 GCA_000404065.3 Pinus taeda | reverse complement strand
TCCAAGTGACGCAGTGCCTAGAGGGATTGACACAGGGATTGCATGAGGACTGCGCAAAGGCAACGCAAGGCCTACCAGAGGCACCTCATCCAGTGTCCGAATCAGCCGGAATTTTTCTCAGTGATTGTGTGAGGTGATCTCACAAATCTTTCTGCCAGCGTTTCTCTCTCTATAACTGAATAACCCTTGAGGTATTCAAAGATGTATTCAGAATTTGCTATTGCTTAATAATAATAAACCCTCAGAACTATTGCATCAGTTTTCCCGCATTGGGTTTTTCCGAGGACATTTGTCCAAAAATAACGGTGTTATTGTGTTGTATTTTCTTTCTTGCTCAGTCTCTTGTTTCCGCATATAATTTAATTAAGTGAACATTGTAGTAGTATTTACTTCGATATTTACTGTAGCACACAGTAAATAACTTGTATGGATTAACAAGTAGGAGAAGTAACATCAGTTTGTTGCAGTAGGAATTCCTATTGAGGAATTTTCATATTAAGAGGGAGAATACAACCGCTTATACTCCTGAACAAAATGGTGTTGCCGAAAGGAAGAATCGTACTATCATCGAAGCTACTCGGGCTATAATTCATGATCAAGGTCTTTCGAAGTTCTTATGGGGAGAAGCTGCCAACACTGCTGTGTATGTCCAAAACTGATGCCCACATCAAGCTTTGGACTTCAAGACACCCGAAGAAGTATTCACCGGTAAGAAACCTGATGTTTCTCATTTTAGAATTTTTGGATGTCCCGTATATTTTCATGTACCGAAAGAGAAAAGAAACAAACTAGATGCATCTGGAAAAAAAGGAACATTTGTGGGCTACAGTGAAACTTCGAAGGCATATAGAATCTATGTGCCTGGTCAAAGGGAAGTGGAATTAAGTCATGATGTCGCTTTCGATGAAGATTCCACACTTTGAAAGATTTGAGATCTTCCTATTCCTAGAAAGGCGAATGATGATGCTGATGCAGAAAAGCAAGATGAATCTTCGTTCGATGTACTGATGCCCGATGTTTGAAGGACCAATGGATCCCATAGTTCCACCTCCTTGTGAGCCCTCTACTACAAGAAAGAGGCCTTTGTGGCTTAAGGATTCTCTTGAAGATGTCGAGAAGCACATTGCACCAAGAGGGACATTTCGTGAAAGCAAGAAGTCGAATAGGTACCAAGGGTACTTAGCTGCCATGAGTACTATTATACAAACTAAGCCTTGTACATTCAAAGAAGTCGTGAAGCAACAGGTTTGGAAGGATGCGATGAATGAAGAGTATGAATCGATCATGAAGAATGATGTCTTGGATGTGATTCCTAGACCCAAGGATAAGTCGGTGGTCACTTCGAAATGGCTCTACAAGATCAAACATGGAGCTGATGGGAATGCTGAGAAATTCAAGGCCAGATTTGTAGCTCGAGGCTTCTCTCAAAAGGAAGGAGTAGACCATGATGAGATATTTGCACCGGTTGCCCGATATACCACCATTCTTTCGATCATAGCCCTTGCTGCCTTGCAAGGATGGAACCTTCATTAGATGGATGTCAAAAATGCCTTCTTGTATGGTTCGCTTAAGGAGGAAGTATATGTGGAACAACGCGAGGGGTTCGAAGTTCAAGATCATGAGACATATGTATGCAAGTTGAAGAAAGCCCTCTATGGATTGAAGCAAGCCCCTAGGGCTTGGTATGACAGGATTGATAGCTATCTTATGAAGTTGGGGTTTACAAGGAGCGATGCTGACCCGAACCTATACTTCAAGGTTGAAAAGTACAGACCTCTTATTTTGGTCCTTTATGTGGATGATCTCTTTCTAACATGTCATGACCCTCTCATTCATCAATGCAAGAGGGAGTTGGCTTCCGAGTTCAAGATGAAGGACCTAGGACTAATGCATTATTTCCTAGGGTTGGAGGTCTAGCAAAATCTAGTTGAGATTTTCCTTTCTCAAGGAAAATATATTGTGAAACTACTTGAGAGATGTGGGATGGTGGACTGCAAGTTCGTAACTACTCTGATCGAACTCAACTTCAAAAAGCTATGCGGAAGTGTTGCTAGGCACGAATTGGCGAACCCTACTGAGTATTGTCAACTTGTGGGGGCACTGATGTTCTTGGTCAACTCTTGTCCTGACATATGCTTCGTTGTGAACACATTGAGTCAATACATGGACGAGCCTCATCACATTCATTGGATTGCTACCAAGAATATCTTAAGATATCTCTGGGGCACTATCCACTATGGTGTGAGATACACTACCAAGAATTTGAGGCTACATGGATATTCAAATGCTGACTGGGCTAGCAGTGTGGTGGATCGTAAGATCACATCTGGGTGTTGCTTCACTTTGGGGTCTGCTTCTATATCTTGGACGAGCAGGAAGCAGAAATCGGTTACACTAAGCATCGTCGAGGCCGAATACATTGTTGTGAGCATGGCCTGTTGTGAAGCACTCTGGTCGAGGAAGCTCTTTAGTGAGCTATTTGAGCACATGCTAAATATGACCATGATCTTCTGCGACAACCAGAGTGGGATTTGTTTATCAAAGAATCCTATGTTCCACAACCACTCCAAGCACATTGATATCAGTTACCACTTTATCTGGGATATGGTACAATGGGGAATAGTTAGGCTCCAACACATCAAGACAGACGAGCAAGTTGCTAACATTCTCACTAAGCCTCTCGGGAAGGTCAAATTATTATTCTTCCACAGAGAAACTTGGAGTCGTGGAACGAAGCTCTTCTGAGGGTCCCGTATGAGTTGGACACAAAGCTCTGGGAGCTCCTGGGGCATGGGGTACTTCTTGGAGCTAGCTATAGTGGTTCACCTTCCCCTAGTGGTAAGCTAGATACAAGGTGAGTGGTTCAACTTCCCCTGTGATACCCCATTATGGTTGACGTGTGTGTAGGGTGAGTGGTTCACCTTCCCCTACCCGGACACATGCATGTAGGGTGATTCCTTCCCCTACCCGGACACATGCATGTAGGGTGATTCCTTCCCCTACAATTGACATATGCATAGGATGTGGTTCACCTTCTCCTATGGCATATGAGCAAGTTGAGTGGTTGACCTTCTCTTGTTGATGCCTCGACACACATCCTACCCATAGAGTCTGGGACTCATGGGAAATACCTCTCATTTAGCCAATGAGTTGGGAAAAGTTGGTTAGGGACCATAGCACTACTGATGGATGCATCGTGTAATGTCATACACCCTATAACTAGGATGCATGGTGTTCAACAACTTGATCTAGGACCAAGGACTAACTTTAGTCAATGGAGAGTGGTATGATATACTCTCGATCACTTCTACATTATCTCTTCAGAACAGAGTAGGGATGTCAGATATGGTATAGATTGACAAATGGTTTGGCAAGTGGATTTCTCCCTAGTTGAAAGGGAGTGTTAAAATTGGCAACTCGGGCCAAACTCCACCTTGGGCAACTCATATGATGGAGATGATATTTTTATTGGATTCCTCTTTATGAGAGGTACAAGATTGATCTAAAGATCATCTCATTTTGACAAGCAGAAATGGAATTATTAATTTATTTCTCCTATTGTCAAGGTCGGCTCCAGTCAAATGTAGGCTCATGAAGCCCAACAGATGTGTCCCTTCACCCTCAACGTTGTGTATAAATAAGAGAGACTTTTTCCTCATTTGGACATCATCACTCCACATCTTCCTCTCTCCTCTCCAAATTGGTTCGTACAACAAAGAAGCATCCGCTTCTTCTTCTCACGTTGACTTGGGTTGACAAAAAATTTCAAGCAGAAATCGCATGACTGTTTTGGGTTCTTTGCAGGGACGTTGACCGGCGTTGGCCGAGGGCCAAATCACCTCCTTTGACTGCGATTTTCAAGCAAATAATTTTAGCTTTTGAGGCTACATATCTTGCACCAAAATTGAGGAATTTGGAGCAAGTTGACCTGCGTTGATCGCGGGACCTTTTGACTGCAGCATTGACCAAGTTTGACCAAGAATTTCAGCATTGTTTTGGGTTGATTCTGACTGTCTTTAAAGGCCAAGTTGACTAGGTTTGACCGAGCTCATTTGGAGGCAACTATCTGCTAGTTTGACCAACGTTGACTTTCTGGTTAGGGCATCTTATTGGGTAAGTAAATTTTGTATGATGTACTCTCTCCCTGCTGAACTATTAAAGAATAACAAGAAGATTTGATCAAATGGTTTCCCCACATTGGGGTTTTTCCCTGGCAACCGCCAAATATTGTGTCTTCTTATGTTGGCTTGTCTTCTTCTTATTGTTTATGTTCTATCTGCATTAACTGTCAATG
This sequence comes from Pinus taeda, assembly GCA_000404065.3. Taxonomy (NCBI): domain Eukaryota; kingdom Viridiplantae; phylum Streptophyta; class Pinopsida; order Pinales; family Pinaceae; genus Pinus; species Pinus taeda. Next base: position 11,559 of record APFE030491157.1, on the reverse strand, counting down.
TTAATGTGGTTGCTAATTTGGAAATTGATGTTATGCTAATAAGAAAAATTGAAGTAAATTGCTCCTAAGCATAGAACTTACCATTGTTATCTAAAATTAACATTAACACTCCAATATGTTCCACTTAGATGCATTTATGATCTTAGTCTCTAATGATTGGTTGCTTTCACTTAAGTTTGACATGGTTTTACTAGGTGGTCCAAAGCAACTAAGGCTTTCAAGGAACCCTCCTCCACATGATGCCCAAGCCACATTGCACTTCCAAAGAGCATGATGACTTAGTAGATGCAACGTTGCCCCTTTATAGCAAAGTGTCGAGCACTTTGATGACCTAAGCAGTTGATGGATAACCCAAAGCACCCCCAGATGCCAGAATGTTGAGCTTATCTTGCTTGGTGTGGGGAATTATTGATGATGTACCAGCCAACCCAACATGCCCCCAAGTTGGCTTCGACACTAGTTGATGGGCATGCCTTAATCCAAAGCCTAGAGGAGGATGGTCATCCCCTAGGATGATTGAGGGGGGCTTGTTGCACCTAATGGAACCCCAATATTGGAGAGAGAGAGCAACACATTATCTACTTGGCACCATGGATATGACACAGGGCACCCATAGCTAAATTTTGGACACATGGAGATGCTTTGAGGCTTGATTTGAGGATTTTTCCTCAAATGGAGGATGATCATGATGGTTAGAGACCTTTGTAGCCCTTTCATTGCATTGATGGAGCATTGATAGCCTTAGAAGGGCATGATGGCATCCCTTTTTGGGGATTACGACTGACACTCGTGGGCTTCTTTTGGCATATTTTGTTGTTGAGCTAATGGGTTGGCTTGTAACCCAAATTCTCTTTATGTCTACTCAAAAAATAAACTTGTGTAGGGTTTTTAGTTAAAAATTAGAGGTGATAAACCTCATATAAGCAGAGGATAACATCTGCCATTTGTTCATCATCACGTTTGTGGAATTCGGCCTCTAGAAGAGACTCGACTTTCTCTTTGTATTTTGCTACTTGTGGAGATGCAATCTTATGTGGATTTTGGTTATTGGAGACTAGCATCTTGTTGTGGATACACCATTTTAAGATTGAAAAAGGCATGTTCTTAGATAGATTATGAATATTTTTGTGGAATATCTTTTATGGTTATGCACGTAACAGAATATTGCAAGGGTTTCTAATTTCCTTGTCTAAATGCACATGTTTACATGAAATTCTAGTAATTATTGTATGTGTAATCTTGTATCCCTAAACTCCCTAGAAAACCTCCTGAAGGCCTTTTCCTAGTGAATTTTTCCCCTTATAAAATGATAGTTAGGGTTAGAAAGTGAAAGCTAGGATTTTCCCCTTACTTCCTTCAAATATTTGATATTACCATGGTTAAAGTTCCTAAGACTCCATCATCCAAGTGGGGAAAAGGCACTAGCAACCCTCTTGATGGTCAGAAACTCTAAAATTTTATATTTTCCCTCTCTTTCTCTATTTTCGGCCTTTCAAGGCAAGCTGTTAGGGCTAGGGCTTAGGACAAATTCAACTAGGCCCTAGGGTTTGAATTATTGGAATGTTGGACCTGATTTGGCATTCTCCCACCTTGTTTGACTTCACAAATTCAAAATCTAGCATATTGCATGGTTAAAAGTGCCTCATTAGGGTCGACCTCATCAACCCTAGGCAATTTAGGGTGTTTCAAAAAATCTAACTCTATAACATGCTTCAACTTAGGGCTATTTGAAGGTTTACCACTCCATTGGATGATCATATTTTATAGAACATGTTAGATGTCCTTAAAACCCAACAATTGAATTGTAATTTTCCAAGTTTGTAACTAGAAATAAAATTCAAACTGTTGTTTTGAACTTATATCACAAATACACCGAGTTTTCTAACCATGGCATGCATAGCAAAAATAAATAAAGTTGAAGACAAAACACATTCAACATATAAGACACCTTAAATACCCAATTAACCCCAACTCCGGGAAAAACCTGTAAACTGTGTGTTTTTTATTATCTCAGCAAAATGTTATCTTCAGAAAATTTACAGCAAGGGAACACTTCCCTTCACAACAAAAAACCTTTGATTAGCTCCTCAAGAAAAAAACGAAAACCCTCACGTGCACTTGCTTTGTTGTACAATCACACAGTTCGGCCTTCCTACGCTTCGTACACGTACAAATGCGCAACTCGGCCTCTCTACACCCTCATGTGAACCGTATAGTTACGCTAAAGCTTACTAAGTTAGGGCTATTCGTCCCTGTCTCTCTCCTTGGCCGCTGAATCTTTGTTGTTTGTTGAAACCTTAGTCTTCTTTGTTAAGAAAACACACTCTCTTGTGCCGAGTTGAATTGACCACTTCTGCACCCTATTCCCTCTTATAATTCGACCTAGGCCCCACCATCACTCTAATGGCTGAGACTAGAACTTGATGAAGTGTTGAGATTAAATCATAAGTTCACTGTAGGAATTTGAATTTTTCGTAAGTCCAACTTTAGGAAACAGTAAATTAAATTAATAATTTTGCTAAGTTGTTGCCTTGTAGGCCCCTATACTAGCCTTGGCACTTAGGCAAGTAGAACCCTTCCCCTCCTCTACTCCAATCAACACTCCCTCTTAGAGAAGAAGGTGTTTCTTACTACATCCAACCTATCTCTAAGGTAAACAAATATGTTGCTTTGCAATGCCTTGGACAAAATGTTTGTTGCCTACTCCTTTGTCAGTATATATTGGAGTTTAACTGTACCTGTCTAAACAATGTCCCGGATGTGATGATAGTGTATCCCAATGTGCTTTGAGTAATCGTGCAACACTGGATTCTCCAAGAGTTTGATGCAGCTTTGATTATCACAGTGGATCATGGTGGGCTCCAACGCTTTCCCAAACAAGCCCATGAGCAGCTTCCTCAACCAAATGGCCTCGCATGCTACCAAGTTGGCAGCCATGTACTCGGCCTTTGCTGAGCTCTACTTCTGATTGAACCAAGAAACAGTGCTTGATCCAACAATGAATGTGCAGCCCAATGTGCTCTTCTTAACTGTGGACCTCCCTACCCAATCTACATCAGTGAAGACCTCAAGCCTCACCCCAGCAACTTGTTTATACCACAATACGCACTCTATTGTCTCCCTAAAATACCTCAATACGTGCTTTGCAACAACCCAATGCACCCTGGTAGGCTCGACCATGAACTAGCTCAAAGATTTAATTGCAAAACATATGTACAGCTTTACATTCACCAAACACATTAGTGACCTAATCAACTGCCGATAAAGTGAGGGGTCCACAAACATCTAAATGAACAAGGTCCAAGATTCCCTTGGCCCTGTTATCTTTGCTGGGAAAATAGTTTTTTGCATACTTGCCAAGTGTGCAGTCGTTACACACCTCATGCTAATCCACGTTGCATTGTGGCAGCCCCATCGCTATCTCCTTGAGAATATTTAGTGTGCCACAGTTCAGATGCCCCATGTGCCTATGCCATAACTCTCAAAGCTCCCTGCCTGAGTCATGGCTCTGTCTGCCAATAAGTGTTGCAGTTGTCTCAAACTACACCACTTTGCAGTCTGAGGGTTTTATAAAAGCCCTCGTACCCCTTATCCTCCAACATGGAAACTAAAATGAGTTTCTTCTTGAGCCCCGGTACATAAAGGACATTTCTAAGAAACAGAGGGTTTCGTGACTCCCTCTCAAATCTAACTATACCAATGCGCTCGGCTCGATACCTCCTGTCATCCCTCATCTCAATAAGGAACTACATGTCCTTCCCTGTCAATTTGCTAAAACAATTCTTGTTTCTCGTTGCATTGTTGTCTATGTACCATAAACTAGTGGCTACTAAGCTTTCCATGTAAGAAATAAATGAGAACTCCCTCCCAAAGTGATAAGAGAACTCGTCTATCTCTGCAGGGGCTCCTACCTGGTCCTTCTTGGACCCTTTCTTTTGACTAGGGCACTTAGTAGCATAATGTCCAACCTAGTGGCACAAAAAACACTTGATCTTGTTGAGATCTTTATTCTTCTTTTCACCCTTGGAACTCGACTTGCCACCACCATTGTTATTCTTGCCCTTCGACTAGCTCCCTTTGCTAGCTAAGGCAAATTTCTCTTCATCTTCAGCCTTAGTACAAGGCCCAGATTGAGCTTGTATGCAAATCTATTCATGGACACAGTCACCCCATAATCACTCCCAATTTGGAAGCTTCTCTCTGGAACATATTTCATCCATAAAGGTTTCCCAAGCTTTGGTGAAAACCATTGGAGCAAAGCTCAGCAGATCTCTATTTGTAACCATCTCGCTCACACCAACCAAGTCATCCCTTACATGGGTAAACTTGGTGAGGTAAGACACCACAAAATGTGACTTGGACATCCTAATAGTCCTCAGTTTATCCTTCAACACTAGTTTCTTGGCCTCGCTCGAACCCTAATAGAGGCCAATGATGACAATCCAAATAACTTTGGTTGTCTTCTTTCCAGTCAAGTGAGGAATAATGTGGTCTTTGACTCTTTCCAAAATGATTCTCCTTATCTTGGCATCTCTCCTCTTATGTTGAGCCAATTGTTGAGGATCATTGGATGCAGTTGCAACATTATCCACGAACTCGCACACTCCTTGTTCCTCCAACACCACACCAATCCTCTCACGCCATGAGCAAAAATTTGGAACGTATCCTCAAATCTGACCCTGATACACCATACTGCAAATTCAAACTACCCAGAAACCCTAGCGCCCAAGTCAAACTAATGAACTTTCTCCCTCTAAACGTAGAACCTACTCCTGAAGATCAAACACATGCTTGGTCTTTAATCAGAGGCCTGCTCTAGTATCATGTTAAATTTCCTTAAAACCCAGCACCTAATTTGTAATTTTTTAAGTTTGTAACCAGAAATAAAATTCAAACTATTGTTTTGAACTTAAACACCAAAAATACCCAGTAAAACCCAACTCTGGGGAAAACCTACAAATTGTGTGTTTTCTATTAGCTCAACAAAATGTTATCTTCAGAAAATTTACAACAAGGGAACACTTCCCTTTCACAACAGAAAACCTTTCATCATCTCCTCAAGAAAAAAAATGAACACCCTCCTACACACTCATGCTATTGTACAGCTGCACAATACGACCTTCCTACGCCTTATACGTGTTGTACGAACGTGCAACTCAACCCTTTGCGCCCTCGTGCAAATAATATGGTCGTGTTGAAGCTAACTAAGTTAGGGCTATTCGTCCCTGTCTCTCTCTCTCCTTCTTGGTCGTTGAATCTTTGTTGTCTGATGAAACCCTAGTCTTCTTTGTTGAGAAAACACACTCTCGTGCCAAATCAAACTGTCCACTTCTATGCCCTTTTCCCTCTTATAATTGACCTGGGCTCCACCATCACTCTCAATGGCTAAGATTAGAACTTGATGAAAGGTTGAGATTAAATCATAAGTTGACTTTAGTCAGGAAATAGTTAATTAAATAAATAATTAGGCTAAGTGGTTATCTTGTGGGTCCCTCTACTAGCCTTGGCACTTAGGAAAGAAAAACCCTTCCTTCTCTACTTCAATCAATAGAGCAAACATGTTCATTTTGGTTATATTCCTAAACGTACCAATATTGAGCTATATCTTGAAACCTTAGGCTACAAGCCCTATTTCCTAATCTTCTTCAGAGGTATGTTTTCCTTATTACAAATAATTGTGCTTGGTTCCAATAGAGAAGTACCTCGATCAAGCCTCCAAAACATCACCTTGATCTTATCAACCTACAATACCTTTAAGTGATCTATACTAGGAAGCCTCTGGTGTGATAAAAAGCAAGAGGTGGAGTGCTAAGGTGACATTGGCATCCACCTCATTGTTCTGTCTTAGTCTAGCACTTGCCTTGTCAGGCCTCTCACAAGCCCTGCTAGATGTTGAGACAACAAGCCTCCGGAATAATATTGTGCTCACACTAGCTTGCTTGTCAACCTCCTCAACCCTCTTAGTTCTGCTTTGCCTGGCGGGGACAATTCTAACATTTACTGAGGAGATTTCATATAGTTGGGCCTTTTAGTCGGGAGCATGAGAACCCTTGTCCATTTTCATTTTGATGCTCTGGTATATCGTCATTAGAAATACCACACAACACCTTCGCATTTAGTTTCTCATCCAAATAATGGCCTCTCAAATGCTTTGTCTCAATCTTCGGTACTCTTTACACTCACTTCTTTACTTGCCATGTTAGTTGCTCATCGTACCTTAGTTCTAGGCCTCTCCTTTATTTTGAGTTATCCTCTTCCCTCACCACTCTTTACACTCACTTCTTAACTCGCCATGTTAGCTACTCATTGTACCTTAGTTCTAGGCCTCTCCTTTATTTTGAGTTATCCTCTTCCCTCACCACTCTTTACACTCACTTCTTTACTCGCCATGTTAGCTGCTCATTGTACCTTAGTTCTAGGCCTCTCCTTTATTTTGGGTTATCCTCTTCCCTCACCCTTTTGTTAGTTGATCTACCTAGCTAAGCTTGTTCATGGGATTACGGAACCCTTATCCCGCTTGGCTTAGTGAGGTGGCTCTTGTAGCTCGTGATCCAACCTATAGTGAGAAGCCATCCATTAGCCCACCAACACATCGAAGCCCCTCCCTAGTCCTCCATAGAGCACTATAGTCTTTTTCTTGCCACTGAACCTTACTACTTGGTTTGGCGAATTGGTTTTCCCGTACCCCTTACCTCATTACACTCTTGGGGAATACATACCTTTCTTCCAAGCTAGCCAAACACGAGTAGTTGCTTAAGATGTGCTCGCATAGACAAGAAAAGGAACTATCAATAGCAGACCGACTCTACACATCAAACGAACCCACAGCCCAATGCTTCTGCACTTTGAAGGGAAACCCAAGCCCAATATTTGAGGGACCAGGCCAAGCTTCTCCATTAGGGTCCCCTTCGAGGGTTCAAGAGGGGCCAGACAAAGCCAAGAATAACTATAGCATAGAAAGGCAATCTGACCTTTCAGGAAGAACTTTTTTTGTCCATCCATATACTATAAATAAAGTCAGTATAGTAAAACGGGAGATTTATATATGCATCTCTAATGAATGGCATGAAGTCCCCAATTTCTAAGATAGAGGTATTGCATAGTTACATTTCGCACGTGTGCGCAAGAGGAGAGGATTTGTGCTTGCATGTGCGAGAAGATAGGCAAATACGCTCGGCCTTTTGGCAGATTGAGTGAGCAATGATCAAATCGATTTATCTTGGAAGATTGATCAATTGTTTTCCTGTGATAAAAAGGGAGTTGCCCTTGCTATAAATTTCTAAAGAAAAATCCTTTGTTGAAGAAAATAATAAAAGCACACAGCATTGCAGGTTTTCCTTAAAGTTGGGGTTTCCTGCGTATATCTTGTGTTCTATGGTTGATGTGTTTTTCTAATTTATTTTCCGCTTTACATGATATAAAACTCAATGTATTTATAATTTAAGTTTCCAGTGCAACAATTGTTTGTATTTCTAGTAACTTTTACAATTAGAAAAATTGTAAATTAGTTGTTGGGTTTTAAGGAAATCTAACATGGTATCAGAGCCCAATTTGTGATTGAAGAACAAGCACAAATTTTGTCTTCAAGAGTAGATTATTCGATTCAGAGTAAGCAATTTATCAAATCGATCTGGCCGTTAGAGTTCTGAGCAATGCGCATTGATTTTACCAGTGTAATTTGTATACAGCAGTTCGAATTTTTGGCAGAATGGCATATCAGGGTCTCAAATTCGAAGACAGAGTGGACAGTGCATCCAAGTTCTGTTTGTGGCATGAACGGATAGCAATGGTGCTACAAGAACAAGGGGTTTGGGAATTTGTTGATAATGTCTCAACTGCACCAACAGATTCTCAGCAACTGGATCAGCATAAAAAGATGGATGTGTCAGGGCAAGAAGGATTATATTAGAGGGAGTCAAAGACCACATTATCGCTCACTTGAAAAGCAAAAACAGAGCTAAGAAAATGTGGACTGCCATCATTGGTCTCTATCAAGGTTCGAGCAAGGCCAGAAAGTTGGTGTTGAAGGACAAGTTCAGGAGCATTAAAAAGTCCAAGTTAGATTCAGTGGTTTCTTACCTTACCAAGTTTTCCAAGGTAAATGAAGAGTTGGTTGGTGTGGGAGAGACAGTTCTAGATAGGGATCTGATAAATTTTGCTTTATTGGGTTTTACCAAGTCATGGCAAGCCTTGACCAATGGAATATATGCCCGAGAAAACTTTCCAGATTGGGAGAGATTGTGGGCTAACTGCGTCCAAGAGGATATTCGCAGACTTGGGCTAGAACTCGTGTTAAAAGCAAGGAGGAAGAAGAAAATTTCTCTCTTGCCAGTAAAGGGACCAAGTCTAAGGGTAAGAAGAGCAGTGGTGGTGTTGAGCCGAGTTTTAAGGATGAGAAGAAGAAAAAGGATCTTAGAAAGATCAAGTGTTTTTCATGCCACTAGTTTGGGCATTATGCTACTAAATGCCCTAACAGGAAGAAAGGATCGAAGAAGGACCAGCTAGCAACCTCTACAGAGATGGATAAGTTCTCTTCTCATTTTGAGAAGGAGTTTTCGCTCATCACCGGTATGGCGAGTTCAATGGCTACTAGTTTATGGTAAGCGGACAACAATGCGTCCTATCATATGACGAGAAACAAGAAGTGTTTCAGCAAACTATCAGAGAAGGACATGCAATTTGACATCAAGATTAGATATGATAGGAAGTACCAAGTTGACAATACTAGTATAGCTCATTTTGAGAGGGAGTCTGGAAACCCTCTATATCTCAGAGATGTTCTTTATGTATTAGGAGTCAAGAAGAGCCTCGTTTCAGTTTCAAATTTGGAAGATAAGGGGTATGAGGGTGACCTTCAGACAGGGAAGGGTTTTTATAAAACCCTCAGACTCCAAGGTGCTAAAGCAGATTGGGGTTAGGCACAAGATCTTATACAGACTACAATTTGAGATCGTTGCAACACTAACTAGCAAAGGAGGTTGTGACTCAAGCAGCGAGCTTGGAGAGTTGTGGCATAGGCACATGGGGCATTTGCACCATCCAACACTGAAGATTCTTAAAGAAATAGTGACAAGGTTGCCACAGTGTAGCGTGGATCAGCATGAAGTGTGCAAGCGTTGCATGCTTGGCAAGTATGCCAAGTCATCTTTTCCTAGCAGAGACAACAGTTCCAATGGTATCTTGGACCTTTTCACTCAAATGTTTGTGGACCTTTCTACACAGTATCCCTCAATGGGTACAAGTATTATGTCACCTTTATAGATGATTACTCGAGGAAGACTTGGGTATTTTTCATGAAGAAGAAGGATGAGTTCTTCTCGAAGTTTCTAGATCTTAAGGCCCTAGTTGAGAACCATGCTTGCAGTAAAATTAAGGCGTCAAGATCTAATAATATTGGGGAGTACACCTCAAATGCATTTGAGTAGTCGTGTTCCAAGGAAAGCATCAAGAGAGAGTTGACCACACCATATAATTTGTAACAGAACAGGATGGCAAAGCGCAAGAACAAGGCCTGCCATAGTTGGTGTAGAAATTATGATGTAGATTTGCAACTGCTTATGAAATTTTCTAAATCACAAGACACAAACCTACTCTACCGCTCTACAGAATTCAATTCACAATCTAGAACAAAAATTCCAGACATGCAATAAGAAATCACACACATGCAACAAGTATTTTATCTAAGGAAAGCAATTTGCTAAAAATCCCAATGCCTCTTGCATTAATCAGATGAATAGAGATGTAATACAATTTGCTTTGCTCAACTGAGCTCACCTTGCAAGTGCACAACCAATCTCTCTGGTCACTGAAGGCCTCTGACCTAGACTTAGCCAATTTTTGTGTCTGCTTGAGCCCCTACATCCTTGCGTTATTCCTTGAGGAATTAGGCATTCCTCTAATTCATTACGCAATTCTCAAGTATGATCCACCTGACCTCATGCATCATTTGTACACTCAACTAGTTTACAATCGTCGGTCAATTTCCTTGGAAACTGCACCACAGCTAGGCAACTCGAATTCTTTGCATGCATGAGCTAATTATTAGTTGATTGATCAATTAACTAGATGATCTCGGAGTTAGACTGATGTCCCACTATTAACTGACCACCAACTAGTTCTATTAACAGTTAAAACTACTTTAACTGATTACAACTGAAATTAACTCTACCTAGGCTCCTAAAATTAATCACTACATGCAACTGAACTTCATGCCCTTAACTCGAATTAACTGGGCTAGACTCCTATTTTTTAGGAATCAACACAAGCAAACTGAACTTGAACTCATTAACTCGAATTATGTGTTCTTAACTGAGAGACAAGAGCCATGTTACCTTAGTTAACTCCACTAAGTTGTCTACTAACGTGGAATTTCGAATTTCCTCAATTTTAATTGAGTTATCTTTAGTGTGAATTTTTGGAAGCTTTTCCGGTGGATTTTTATAGTCTAATATCTCTAAAAATCCGGCAAGAATTCATTGAAATCATAAGTTTGATGGGTAACCCCTGCACAATAGAAGTGTCCTAGGGTTTTTCAGGGTGTTGAATTCATATATACAATCAAAAACTAGTTTAAATAACACAAATCATGATTTCACCACAAAAAATTTTGTCGGTTTCCGGCACCGGAAATTTCAAAAAGTCGCACTAAAGACAACTCCAATTTTAATTAAGGCAAAATCAAAATTCAGACTTTGTTGTTGCATTTTCAACACTCCCTCTTAGTAAAAAAGGGATTGTAGAATTGAGACTTCTGTGATTAGTCATAGTTGTAAAAGAGCTTCAGCGTAAATCACATAAGAAGAACTTTGGTCGACGCGTTTCGAACCAACCAATGTGGTTCATCATCAGGACGAGTTGAAGGTACAGATCCAGATCAGCGTGTTAAATAGACTAAGCAGAGACTCCAACGGCTAAAAAATCTAACGGCTACTTTTTCACTCAAGAGCCCCAGTCAAATTTCATCTAACCGATTTAATATTAAAATGACATTATATTCACGGAGCTGGGTTAACCCTGTGAGTAATAAAACAGAATAAATGTTAATCTGATAAAAATAATTCATTTATTTAATATAAATTATTGCTCTACTATATATAAAAAAATTGAAAATCTATATATGTCAATATCTATTTAAATGATTCATTCACTAAATATATCAAATATCTATTTATATTCCAATAATTTATTATTATATCTAATTTTATTTCAAAAACCTTAATTTTATTATTGTCATAATTATGTTTAGTATTATTTATAATTAATATGTAGTCTTTGATGCTTTCTTTGGGTGGGCGTAGTTTTTGTGAGCCTGGTATCGCTTATCGTTGGCAGCATTGGGTAATTCCCTTGTTCATCGAGTCCCCCGGTCTCTCTTTATGATTATCCTCTTCGTAGGCATCTTCTCTTTTTATGTAGAATTCATTACAAGCAAGCGTAAATTATTCATATTATTAATATCAATATTAATCTAAGGTCAATTCAATGATCATTCTTTTATAGGTTTTATTATTTATTAATGAATTACTTCTTATATTAATAGGAAAGATCTACCCCAAGCAT
>APFE030491155.1:0-61015 GCA_000404065.3 Pinus taeda | reverse complement strand
AACATACCTAAAACCAAAACTTAAAAAAAAGGACAAAATCATATAAATACAAATGATCATAATTGGAACATACCTAAACCACAAACAATATTGATTTTACAATTATGAATTTACACATTACATCACAAAAATAGACCATTATATGGTTTCCATAATAATAAAAAAACTTAAACTTCTTAAAAATTATAAAAAAACTTTTTAAAAATTATATGACAGTTCTATTTGTTTTAATTGAAAAAAATAATATATATATATTTTTTTTTTTTTAATAAGTACGCCGTCCTCTCATGTGATGTGATATTTTAATAATGATACACTTGAAAATAATTGACAAAAAGGTAGGAGAGTGTCTAACATCATTTGATTAAACAACATTCACTGTGAATGATTTAATAACTTCCGCTAATTCTCACGCCACATTTATTATATTTTTGCATTTTACATCTATAAATTTTGTTGATGAAAAAACCTCATAGGGAGAGGAAGGATCTATATAAAAGATTGTATTTATATAAAAGATTACTTCGTTAATGGGTCACACTTACAAGAACTGAGACAAAAGGTTTTTAACCGTGAAAACCGATAAGTAGGTTTTAACATTTCAGTATGTAGAGTTTTTTTTTTGAATAATCAATTTTATCAAATGTGATTATTTTATTCTAACAAGTTACTAACTTATCATAGTTATAGAAGAAGAAAAATATAAGTGTTGAAAAAATGTGTTGATAAGAGGTTTATGTGTTCATTCATGAGGTAGGGATTAGTTGGTTTATGTGTGTTTTAGTTCTCATTAGGACATAGGTTCAAATCTCATTGGGGATGGGTTGAGGAAGGGAGTCAATTATGAGATTATATTGTCTTAAAAAATGTTTAGACTCAAATGAATCTCATACAATCTAGATGATAATATCTCACTATTTAATAAATCATTCTTCGATCCAACATATACACTAATCTTAATCTAAGTTCAATTTATTAAAAAATAAATAAAAATTATTTACACTAATCTTAACTTAAACTCAATCTAGTAAAAAAAATAATAATTGTTATTTTCTCCTCAGTGAAAGACTTCAATAAAGTAGTTGCTAATGAGGATGTCACCTACAAAAACATGATGTCATGAACAAAGATATGGTTGATGGAGGAGTCATTAATAAGCCAATGTTCAACAAATGAGTGATTTGGGAGTGAGTATTACATTAATGAGGGGATCGTCAAGTCCCACTAGCACAAGCGGTTGAGGATGGACCTCGTCAACAAGGCGACCCAAGATCAAACTTCACGAGGGGTGGTTGTGCCTTGTGGTAGGGGGATGAGACATGCTTAAAATTCTAGTCAGCTAGGAGTTGGTGTGGCCTAGGCCGTGTACGACCCTTGGGTGACTTTGATGGCTTAGATGCCCTTGGGTCACGACTCCTCAAGCCACAGGTCAAGCCTGGAGGGTCACATACAACTTGACAAAGAAACAAAAAAAGACCTTGACGAGGGGATCATCGAAGAGGATTTATTTTTTAAAAAAACCAATAGGCTTTTTATATTAATAACTAATTGTTTACATATGACCAAATACTGTCCAAAAATTTACACCATTGCTAATGTATTTATGAAAGTACAATAGATATCCCATTTTCCTGCATGTATGTAGGCTAAAGATAACATATTCAACTATATAGTAACATATGAAAAAGAAACTATAAAATCTAAAAAATTATTGCCAATATACCACAAAATGTCCACCCTATAAACAATAGTGATATAAAGTAAAAATACTCATGTGTAATCGATTTACCCCCTCCCTTGAAGATTGTCATCATAGCAAACAAAATATATAATCTTCCCATGGTGAAATTTGTGTCCCTGCTTTGATAAAGCATTTGCAATGTCATTCTACTTTTTTTAAATTTGGGAGAAGTGCACCTCCTTGAAAAGATTAATCATTATCCTGATTCTTTTCAACCAATTTATGATCAAAGCGATGAGCCCGAGAAATGGGTAATTATATGGGCTCATTTTACCTCTTAATTCGACTTAATCCACCATTCTCATTAGTTTATTGTATGTTTTTGATCATATTTATGCTAATAGAGTGAATTGGGTTAGTCATTATGCCAAAAAGTCTAATGTGTGCTTTATGTAGATTTTTGGTCAATTTTGAGATAAAATCAAAGGTTTAATGAGCATTTGATAGCCAAATTCATGGAAGGACAAGGGAGAGGATTTGTAGAAGGTTTCCCCTTCATTTATGAGCCCTTACCTCGAATTCTTCATCAAAAACTCGGAGCACAAAGCCAAGAGGCAGCCAAGCAAGTCAAGTAGGATTGTTGTTCTCTTCAGTTCTAGGAAGCCGAGTTTCTTGATTTTGGGAGGACTGTTGGAGGTCCCCATTTGTATAAATAAGAAGGCTTAAGGCCTCAATTTAGTTAGTTAGATTTTAGTCAGTAGGTTAGCCAATGAACAATTTATTTTTTCACTTTAGTGTAACCCTCTATCAACACATTTTCGAGTTCTTCTTGTAGACAATTTTTGTGATGTAATGGTTATTCTTTGATTAATGAAGATGAATCTTGCTTTGCACCAGCTCTGAGCTTTCTTAGGAGGTTGTAGCTCTTGGGGTTAGGCCCAACCCAAGTCTAGTACCTCCTTTGTGTACTTTTATGTGTTTTCTTGCATTCATAGAATAATTTATGTTATTTAGGTTAAAATCTTGCTATGTTACTTAGGTTGTTTTTGATGGTTAAGATAGTTTTTCATGCTTCAAGTTGATTTGATAGTTTGGTAACAAAAAAGATCCACAAAAATGCTATCAAGCAGTCCTTGATCTCATTTCTCCCTCCTTGGGACCATGAACTAAGACCAAGGCACACTTGCTGCCACAAAAACACTGTTTTTGCCTTCCAATGCAATTGCTAGTGTTAGATTTTAAGTTGGAAAAGTTGATATCAGTTGTGTTTTCATGTTTAGATATGTTCTTGCTCAATTTCCATATCTTTTTTGCATGATTTCCTATCTATAAATTTATGTTCATCACGTTTCTGGTTTTCTATGTCAGAATTAGGTCAAAATAGATAAATCTCTATTTTTTTTTGTCTTTGCTTGGATCAGTTTTGAATAGAAGTGTGTAAAGCACCTGTAAGACACTCCAGTTTATCCTTCCTTCATCATGCCACCTGTTTTAACCTCTTTCCCAAGGTTTTCTTCACTCATTTGCCACACTTTCCCAAACAACCCTAATTTCTATGTTTTTGTGCAAAATCACTTCCTTCACCTTTGAACAACTCCAACCATCTTCTTCACTCCTGAGCTTCATCTACCAGATTCTAGACCCCTAAATATTCTTATCCATCCTTCATTTCCACTTTCGCACCGTTTTTCCACCATCTACCCTCTAAAAACCACTTTCGACCTGTGCCTGTAGAACTTCCTGTAGAACCCCTGTAGACTTCCTGTAGAAGTTCACGCGAGCAGTTTTTCAAGATCTGATCACTGTGGAAATCTCTAGAAGGGTGCTAGGGACCCCTTAGGTCTTCTTCTCACCTTCCCAACCTCCCGCAAGCGGCCACTACATTTCCTTTTGCTAATAAACCTATGCACAGTAAAAAATAGTTAAAACACATGCATAATAATTTTGCAAAATTACTCAAAAATACGAAAAGATGATTTTTCCATATTTTCCTTCAGAAGTAGTTTAACCACATGCATCTTACCTTTTCAAGAGTCAATGGCATCCATTCCATCATCTTTCATCTCTTTTCTTGCACAACTAGGGTTTGCATTTCCTTTCAGCTTTCATCTTCTTTCTGCAAGTAGACTAGCCTCTCTTGAGTTAACTTTCGTGCGTCACAATTAAAAACTTCTTCTAAGAACTCATAGAAGTTGGCTTAAGCTCCTAGCGAACTTGTGCCAGCTGATCAAGTGACAACTTGGAGTAAGAGCTAGTACTTGTGCATATAGCACCGTCGCTTCCAAGTTTGTTACGAACTATTGGGTTGATAAAAGTAAAGTAGGGAGTCCTAGGAGTTGCAGCATCATTGCTGCAACACTGGAGCCCACCATCTTTTTGGCGTCGTTGCTGGGGAAGCGTCAAAGTACTTTGTGATTAATGCTTTCTTCTATTTTTTCTTGCAACATTCTGCTAAGTAGTTTATTTCATTTCAAATTCTACAATTTTCATTTCAGCAAGCGTAAATTAGACATTTCCTGTTTTCATTTCAATTTTGCAATTTCATTTCAGCAAACGTAGATTAGCTATTTCTTGCTTTCATTTCAATTCTGCAATTTCATTTCAGCAAGCGTAGATTAGCATTTCCTTCTTTCATTTCAATTCCACAATCTCATTTCAGCAAGCATATATTAGCATTTCCTGCTTTCATTTCAATTCTGCAATTTCATTTCAGTCAAATAGATTAGTCATTTCCTTCTTTCATTTCAATTTTGCATTTTCATTTTAGCAAGATAGATTTTAGTTAGTTGTAGTTCAATCTATTTCAGTTTTGCAGGTACAAGAAGAGAAAAACACAAAAATCAACCAAAAAGATTTCCTTTCATGCCTCGTAGGAGTAGAGATAATTCACAAAAATGTTTGCACAACACCCCCACTGCTTCACACATCCAACATTCTCTCTTCTTCGGTGGCTGCAATCAAGAAACACCTTTAGGTAACAACTAGACATATTTGAAGAACCTATAGGGGAAGAAGAAGAAGAAAACATTCCTCTGGAGCCCATGGCTGAAAACAGAAGCGTTGGGAGTAGTACCTTTTCTTCCAACTCATCCCTTTATGTTGGAAAAGGTGAATGTGAAAATATGTTGGAAGATTTCAAGAGCGAGATGAGGCAGTGTCTTGCTATGCAACTAGATACCTTGCGGATCTAAAGGAAGCAAGAGGAAGCCAAGAGGGCTTTAGCCATCTTTTGTCCTAGGTGCACTAGAAAGCATCCTAGGAACAAATGTCCATTGCACTCCATAGAAGTGTGTTTTTTTTCTGTGAAGAAGGCCATCCTACGAATCAGTGCCCTTACTTGCCTGGAATTAAAGTTGCATACCAAAGAGCCAAAGGCGCCACTGAACCACTCTATTTCATGAACCAAAGGAGGCCACATGGACCTAGACCTTACCAGCAGGGAATGCAAGGGACATCCCAGACTTATTACAACCCCTATCAAGCCACTTCCATGCCTTCTTATGGTCCCCCTGCTCATCCTTCCTGGTCCACACCCCTTCCTTGGTCGTATCCATTTCAATACCATGCTCCTCCAGTTGCTCTTCGTTTCACTCTTATGCTCAGCCACAGCCTCAGTGGAATGCACCTCATCAGGGGTGGAGGCCCCAGTACAACTCTCCTCCCGCTCCTTTGCCTCCAACACCTTCTCAACCGCAACCATCACCTTCTGCTCCACCAACGCAGCCCCAAATGCTTATTTAACCGAACCTAAACCCGAATAACAGACAGGCCCAACAAGTATATAGTGGGAAACCACCTGCCCAACGACAACCCCATCCACATCCATCTCAAATATACACCTCTACTCAACTATACGTACCACCATTTCCAAACCCGCACATTGGAGTAGCTCAACCCAATTACAATGCTGAGGCATAACATTTCCACACAACTCCTTTTGAGCTCAATGATATTCACCATAGCTTAGGAAGAGTATTGCAAGGAAGAGATTATATTGATATCATTGAAGGACCACATACAACAGAAGAAGATGCAAAAGAGAAGATCAAAGGACCATGGGTTGCACTTGATGAAGAAAAGACAATAGAATTAGAGATCGAGAGAGCTCCCTCATGGTTACCATCAAATCCTCCATGTATTCAAGAGAAAAATCAGCAAAAAGAGGAAGATGTGAAGGTCATGATAGAAGAAGACATGAAGAATGATACAGATCAACAAAAGGACCAAGGACATCACAACTATATTGAGATATGGTTCCAGACAGTCACTAAGTTGCAGCAATACTCTCTTCCTCAACTATGCTTGATCCTTCAAAGTCAAATCATTTAGTCTTTGAAATCCGGATACTTGTCAAAGTATGCATTCCAAGCCTCCACATCATTTTGTCTCTCATCTCGATGTGCACATGGCTACGTTGGAATTATTCTTATAATTTAAAATGATTTTGTTTTTCAAGTAGGGTAGGGTAGGAAAAAAGAAAAAAGGAAAAGAAAAAAAATGAAAAAAAGAGAAAAAGAAAAAAATCTAAGGTGAAAACCTCCTTGGAGGCACCTCAGATTGGCTCATTGATTGAAAACCTCCACGAGACAGTCAATGGGTTAGAAAGAAGAGAAAAAAAAAGGAATAAGATCCATGGGTGAAAACCTCCCTTGGAGGCGCACAGGGCAGGCAATTAGGGTGAAAATCTCCTTGAGACACCCTAGTTGTTTAAAAAAAACAAAGAGAAAAAGAAAAATGAAACATGAATTTCCAGTTGTATTGCAGGTTTGCAAGAGAACTTTAGGAAGCAGCAGCAGGTGCCAAGAAATCTCTGAAACCAATAACAACACCATCCTACCTTCCCTCACCCTTCTCCGTCATTTTTGACACTCTTTCCACTTCATTGTGCTTCTTTTATGAAAACTGTGTTTTCTATAGGAGGATCCTGTAGAGATTACAGAGAGCTAGAAATGGACTTCAAAAGAAGTTTGGGGAATAGGGAAGCTTCATAAAGGGTTTATAAATCCTCCTACAATCTTCAAACCCCTCTTCCATCATTTCTATGCCTGCATCACACCCTAAGCTCATTTTTCTTACTGTCCAAAAAAACTGCAGAATGCTTTGATACAAAAATACATAGAGCAGAAATTTGTTTTTTCCTTAACTTGAAAACCGTGCATCCATTTAAAAAATTGTTTAATGGGGAGTTGTATAGGGATGATGGCAACATGCCCAAGCAATTTCAGCCAATTCTAGTGCACGGTTCCCAAGAAATCAACCTCCATCACCTTCAACCATTTTTGCATTTTCTCCATATCCGTGCATCCATTTAAAAACTTGTTTCATGGGGAGATGCATATGGGTGATAGTAACCTACTCAAGTGATTTCAGCCAATTCCAGTGCACGGTTTCCAAGAAATTGACCTCTATCACCTTCAGTCATTTTCATTTTTTCTCGAAATCCATGCATCCATTGACCACAATTTTGTTATGGGAGGTGCATAATGATGATAGAAACATGCTCAAATTTTTTTAAGTCAATCCAGCCTATCGTTTGGGAGCTATGGACGAAACAAGTCGTTATCCTGCAAAAATCCAGCATCAGCAGCATGAGGGTGCAAATATGAAGGTTGAAACAGACTTTTGCAGCTTAGATCCAGCCAGAGGATACCTGCACAAGAAAAATAGCCACACATCAGACAACAAAAAGCATATAGTAGAAGGGATATAGGCATGCAGCAATTGAATATGAGCATGCAGCAGCAAAAGAACCAAACAACATGTCGACTTACAGGTAAGTGTCTAAACCAGTTCCTCTATTTGCATCTGTATGATTCAAAACTTCATAAACGAATGAAATGGTTGGATTAAGCTAGAAAGGTGTCCAGTTAACTGGACACCCTCAGCTAGTTCGATTGCACTCATCCGAAGATCACCTAGCACACGTGTATAGTCAACTCACGCGAAATTTAAAAAACAGGTAGTGGCAGATGTTTTGAACTCCAATGCAACTGATGTCAAGTGATTAACAGGTAGAGAACATACAGTTTCATAATAACACTGTAGTGGGAACCAACGGTCTGCATGGGGCCAACGTGCACTTGGCCAGCTCACCCTCCATCAATGGAAGTCTCCATAAACAACTATACGAACTCATCTTTGAAATACTCTCACCGCCTTTGTTTCCATTTTACCATCGTCCCTGCAGTTGCAGAAAGATCTATACCACCTCCATAGCAGTGAACTAGTCGTTCTTTGCCATTTTTCAAAACCCTCCTACTTATCGGGTTTTACAGGAACGACAAACACAGTCTACAGGAGCAGGAACATTGCCTACAAGAAGGGCAGAGAGCAACCCTGCAGCCAGAAAATTCAAGATTTTTGTCAAAATTCGAGCTTGAAATGAGGTAGGCTCGAGGAAACCTCTCTACATATGACCTATTTGTATAAGGTGGTGTATTAAAAACATAGTATTGGGTTGAAAGAAAGGAGAATGAAGCTTAAAAGTCTGCCTACATATCTTCTCTGAGTTCTACACAGTTCTCTATTTTCTTCTCTGCATTCGAAGTCTGTCTCCTTCTTTCTCAAATTCCACTATAAAGAAAATACATGCAACCATAGAAACCAGCCTGTGTGAAAAAAAAAAAAAAAACGAATTTGCATATATGCCTACTCTCTGAAAAGAACCTGTGTTATTTATCCTCTGTTCTGTCAATTTTTTTTTTTTTTTTTTTTTTGAAAAATCAGAGAGGCAAATTCAAGATCAAAGCAGTTTAAAACAAAGGAAAATATTGCAATTTGATGTTGTAAGGAGAAGCACACAGGAAATTCCTTATTTGGTTTCAAAAAAAGACGAAAATTCAGCTATCCCTTTGTTTTCAGTTCTGCCTGCTTTCTCACCTAAGCATTTTGTTAAAAAAAAAAAAAAAACTCAACACCACATGGAGGACAAGTTAAAGGAGTTAAGAGGAGAGTTGGCCATGGTAAGGCACATAGAGAGCAGTAAAAGAGCCCAGCTACAGGGAGAAAATGAACTGCTGAAAAACAGTTACAACAGCAGGAAATTCATAAGGGAGATAGGTTGTCCATCTTGGGAGGGCAGCAACAGCAAGAAGGTCCCCCAACAGACAATGAAGCAACAGAGAAACAACATCAAGAGGGAGAGCCACAAGCTGATGTTGAAATGCTGATGAAACTACTGCAAGAAAAAGAATCTCAGGCAACAGATGAAGTGCATATTTTAAAACAACAATTACAGGAAAAAGAAGTCCAAATGGTCTGTTAGCTAGTTGGGCAATAGAAGCCTTGCAATGTAGAAACAAACCAACAATAAAGAGGAGGAGAAAATGGAAGAACTTGAGAAGAATAGTAATGAGGAAGCACCAGACATTCAAACAGAAGGAAAAACAGAGGAGAGAAAAATGCAAGCCTCCATGTATTTCAAGTCCAGGAAAAGCACAAGAATTCAAACAAGCAGAATAGGAGGAGCAGTGGAAAGACATGGACAAGAAGGCAGAATGTTATGGCACACATGAGTAGACCACATCAAAAGCTTGGGATGATAGGGGGCCACCAGGGCCATCAAAGATGAAGAGATAGATTAGTTGCTCAGAGGATGAGCAACATCTTCAGTAGGGGGTGATGATGAGCCCCATAAATAGGTAATTATATGAGCTCATTTTACCTCTTAATTCGACTTAATCCACCATTCTCATTAGTTTATTGTATGTTTTTTATTATATTTATGCTAATAGAGTGAATTGGGTTAGTCATTATGCCAAAAAGTATAATGTGTGCTTTATGCAGATTTTTGGTCAATTTTGAGATAAAATCAAAGGTTTAATGAACATTTGGCAGCCAAATTCATGGAAGGACAAGGGAGAGGATTTGTTAGAGGGTGTCCCCTTCATTTATGAGCCGTTACCTCGAATTCTCCATCAAGAACTGAGAGCACAAAGCCAAGAGGCAGCCAAGCAAGTCAAGTAGGACTGTTGTTATCTTCAGTTCCAGGAAGCCAAGTTCCTTGATTTTGGGAGGACTGCTGGAGGTCCCCATTTGTATAAATAAGAAGGCTTAGGGCCTCAGTTTAGTTAGTTAGATTTTAGTCAGTAGGTTAGCCAATGAACAATTTATTTTTGCACTTTAGTGCAACCCTGTATCAACACATTTTCGAGTTCTTCTTGCAGACAGTTTTTGTGATGTAATGGTTATTCTTTGATTAGTGAAGATGAATCTTGCTTTGCACCAACTATGAGCTTTCTTAGGAGGCTGTAGCTCTTAGGGTTAGGCCCAAGCCAAGTGCCAGTACCTCCTTTGTGTACTTTTATGTGTTTTCTTGCATTCATAGAATAATTTCTGTTATTTAGGTTAAAATCTTACTTTGCTACTTAGGTTGTTTTTTAAGGTTAAGATAGTTTTTCATGCTTCAGGTTGATTTGATAGTTTGGTAACAGAAAAAATCCACAAAAAGGCTATCAAGCAGTCATTGATCTCATTTCTCCCTCCTTGGGACCATGAATTGAGACCAAGGCACACTTACTGCCACAAAAACACTGTTTTTGCCTTCCAATGCAATTGCTAGTGTTAGATTTTAAGTTGGAAAAGTTGATATCAGTTGCGTTTTCATGTTTAGATATGTTCTTGCTCAGTTTCCATATCTTTCTTGCATGATTTCCTGTCTATAAATTTATGTTCATTGCGTTTCTGGTTTTTTAGGTCAGAATTAGGTCAAAATAGATAAATCTCTGTTTTTTTTGTGCTTGCTTGGATCAGTTTTGAATAGAAGCATGCAGAGCACCTGTAAAACACTCTAGTCTATCCTTCCTTCATCATGCCACCTGTTCTAGCCTCTTTCCCAAGGTTTTCTTCACTCATTTGCCACACTTTCCCAAACAACCCTAATTTCTACGTTTTTGTGCAAAATCGCTTCCTTCACCTTTAAACAACTCCAACCATCTTCTTCACTCCTGTGCTTCATCTACCAGATTCTAGACCCCTCAATATCCTTATCCATCCTTCATTTCCACTTTCCCACCATTTTTCCACCATCTACCCTCTAAAAACCACTTTCGGCCTGTCCCTGTAGAACTTTCTGTAGAACCCCTACAACCTTCCTGTAGAAGTTCACGCGAGCAGTTTTTCGAGATTTGATCACCCTGGAATTCTCTAGAAGGGTGTTAGGGACCCCTTAGGTCCTCTTCTCACCTTCCTAACCTCCCGCAAGAGCCCACTCCATTTCCTTTCACCAATAAACCTCTGCATAGTCAAAAATAGTTAAAACACATGCATAATAATTATGCAAAATTACTCAAATATAAAATGATGATTTTTCCATATTTTCCTTCAGAAGTAGCTTAATCACATGCATCTTACCTTTTCAAGAGTCAATGGCATCCATTCGATCATATTTCATCTCTTTTCTTACACAAGTAGGGTTAGTCGGTAAAACTAGGGTTTGCATTTCCTTTCAACTTTCATCTTCTTTCTGCAAGTACACTAGCCTCTCTTGAGTTAGCTTTCGTGCGTCACAGTTAAAATTTCTTCTAAGAACTCATAGAAGTTGGCTTAAGCTCCTAGCGAACTTGTGCCAGCTGATCAAGTGGTAACCTGGAGTAAGAGCTAGTACTTGTGCATATAGCACTGTCGCTTCCAAGTTTGTTACGAACTACCGGGTTGATAAAAGTAAAGTAGAGAGTCCCAGGAGTTGCAACATCATTGTTGCAATACTGAAGCCCACCACAAAGGTGGTTCCATTGTTGAACGATCCATCACCCAATCAATCACCACTTTTGAATCACGATATACCTTCAATGAATCAATACCCAGCCACCGAGCATAATGTAAAACACCCCATAGAGCATTGGTTTCCGCTCTAGCATTAGTCCCCCTACCACTGTTCCAGCTAAAATGAAAATAGTGACCAAGCTTAATGACGATGACTGCCCCACTGCAAGGAAGTTTATGACAAACATGAAAGTGCTATTAGTGGAACAATTAATTTAGTGTGTTGTCAAAAATTATATTGAGAGTTTATCTACAATGGTTATAAATGTTTTTATATACTATATTAATATTAATTTTAATAAGATATAAAGTTTATTTGTTATAAGTTAATGTTTTATATTCATTGTGCCAAGAGGCACTTCTCCAATCCAGTGTTGGAAGAGATATTGTCATGTCCTATTATATTATGTAAGCATTTTGAGTTAGTCAATTACAAAAATAAAAAATAAAATATAATTATTTTATTATTAATTAAACCTTTTGACTAACTCAATTTACATAAAAATAAAAATAAAACTATTATATATATTATATCTATTATATTATATATATATATATATAATATATATATATATATATATAATTATAACTAATAATTAACCAAGCCTGGCTTTATTTTAATTTCTTGAGGTGCAAATTTCTTTTAGAGTGAACAAAGATTTAATCCCTCTCAATGCTGGTATGTCTAGACTTAAGATGGATCTAGGTTGGTGTAATAATAATAATGATAATATTATTAATTATTTTGGAAGACATCATTATCACACATGGATATATGTATTATTAATTTTATAATTTTGATATAATAAATTAATGTTTATGGTAGTTTATTATTTACTTTTTAAAAATATTTAATGACTTTGATTAATTATGAAAATGAAGATGAAGATGACAATTAAGTTGGAAAATTTGAAGAAGACTTGAACCCACATAGTTAGGGAAACAAATTATTCTCCATACCAATCGAGCTAAGATCCTTTGACAACAACTAAATTGGAAACTAAACCCAAAAAAATGATCAAAGTTAAAAAGCAATAAAATGAAAATAAAAAAAAATACAATAAAATTATGGCTAAAACACAATATCATAGTTGAAAATATGAAGAATACATAATAATAAAAAATGTAAAAATAAATAAATTGACAAAACATTGCCACAATAAGACCTTCAATTTACCAATTTCATATATATATACATATATAACAAACATCATTACCCATGTAAAACTTTGAAGTATAGATGGTGCATAATATTTAATCAAAACACAAATAAATGCAAAATTAAAGAAAAATTAATTATTATATATATCTCAAAAGTATATATATATATAACATCATTACCCATGTAAAACTTTGAAGTATAGATGGTGTGTAATATTTATTCAAAACACAAATAAATGCAAAATTAAAGAAAAATTAATTATTATATATCTCAAAAGTATTATAACAAGTGTTGTATGGCAATTCGGTCCTACCAAGATGTTAGAAAAAAATATAATGAATAGTCAAAATTAATATAGCTAAGTAAACTCTCTCAAAAGATAATTATTTACTTTTAATCAGAGCAAAAGAAGATTTAAATTTTATGAAGAAGAAGTTTAAGTGAATAGTTATCACAGTGTAAATTAGGTATTAACAACATTATAATAGTTGGATTATATCTCACTCGAACTCAATGAGATTCTTCCATAATATTCCCTAAAATTCTACTCTGTTATGTCGATCTTATATAAGGGAACCAATAGATTCACTACTACTTATACTAACTAGTACCAACATTAGTAGATACATCAATAGGAAAATAACCAACAATAGCGGCATAAGCATCAACATCAAAGGCAATGAAGGCAAATGCTAGGATAAAGTAAGTGTGAGGATGGAAGGAGAAGGAGAAGCAAGTGGGCGAGTTGCAAGATACTAATCCATAGAGAAGGGAAGGGAGAATGAGAAGGAGAACATTATTTATTAAGAAAATGTTGATGGTGTTGGACCTGCCAACATGTCAAGGAGATCTCCCCGGTAAGAAGTCCCAATTAGACCTCAGATCATTTGGTGTAGGAGTCCTAGCAGTGGGTCGTAAGGTAATGCCTTGACTGTGATGTTGCATAGAGGAAAGTAAGATAACTCTGTTAGTAAAAAGGGTGTGACTGATGCAGTGAGTCAAGGAAGGTGTATGAGAGGTCTTAACACTTCGAAGGGAGAAGAAGGTGAAGGTGAGTTCTGAGTTGAAAGGGATCAGTCCCAAATCAGCTAGGAACACACAACACAAAAGGACATGCACAACGTCCGGCGGGGCAGTCCACTCGCATGCGACAGTCACATCATATAAGGTAAGATAAGACATACAACACTCATGGATCAACCCAAGACGAGTGCGATGGTTGTTACAACAAGGTTCATATGAAGGTCTGTTTGATGTCCGGCAGAGCAGTAGGCACAGGCGATGACAACATTAACAACATATGCAACACAATAACAACAAGATTCATATAATTACCTACAAATCATTTTATACACAAGTACGTAAGTTAAACAACATATATCATTAAGGCAATCGAAGTAGTCAAAATACAATAACAACATATGCATGAAAATGTGTTGGCTCTTATTATATAAATAAGTGTAAGTCACAATCATATAATACACCATGTAAACTTGCTAGCCGCAAAAGTGGAACGTTACAACCACATCCGCCTGCTCCTCCAAAGAGATGAACTAGCTCCATGAAGTGGAGAAGCCAAGAAATGTTACAACACTGTCCAAGCTTTATCCAAGATAGTCTTATCAGAAGCTTGGCTGAACAAAAGCCCCTACAATGAGTTATGAGGGACTATTTATAGCAAAGGGTGGGGTGACCTGTTATAGATCTGACCTGCAAATATATGAAATGGTACCAATATACCCAATAACTGTAAATAATCACAAAAAATAACAAGATCTGAATATAGATAGAAATGTTTCTTTATTGATCAAACCCTTAAGGTAGGGCAACACCATACATTCACTCCTTAAGGAAGGAGAACACTCCACAAGCCATATACTTTCCAATATAATTATCCTTGAAATCTCTCAATGGGAAGTCTCTAGCCTCTATATAGGCCTCATACATACAATACCATGGGTCATTACCATGGTCCCCTCAATACCATCTATCTAATACAATGGGCTTATTACATTATTGCAAACTACTTGTGGTCCCTTACATGATACTGGTTAACCACTTTATTTATTACTATGGCCCATCCTATTATTACATTATTCCCTTGGGTACCTCCCTTTGTACCCTATACTATCTCCCCTAGGTATACTACATTCCACACCCCTTAAACATGTTTCGTCCTCGAAACATAAGAAGAACGCAAATAATAAGATTTACTCAAAAGAGTAGTCCACCGGTACCATGTACGTGCATCTAGCCATCCAAGAGAAAGATGAACCCTCGATCTAGCTGGTGCCTTGCTCGCTTGAGATGGAAGTCGACCCTGGCGGCTCTTTTGTGTTAATGTGTTGTGGGTGGATCATCACCCCTTGCTATCTGTCATGCAGGGGTTGTTATCCTTGTAGCTGATTTGTTGCCATCTTGTAGGTTGTTTTCTTGCGGGGTGATGTGGGTGGTGATATGCTGAAGTTTTAACCAACAGTGTATCTTTCTTTAATTTACCACCTAATGGAGCCTGATTGATATCTAGTACATGTTGTGGCATTTGTGGTTGTTTCTTATCTTCCAATATTACTTCAACCACAGATTCTTCATCTGATGTATCCGTACCTGTAACATTTTCTGCTCCAGCCTCCTTGGACTCTACATGTTTTTCTCGTACCTGGTTTGATGTTTATGTTTGATTGTCGACCATCAAGAGCTCATCATCTGATGTGTCAGTCCCTGGAACATTTTTTGCTTCAGTCTCCATGGACTCTACCTGTTTATTGATGGAAATATCCTGTAATGTAATTTTATTCTTTTTATACCAGAGCTTCAAGAATTTCTTTTGCACATTAATATTGATAGTACCCACAGATTCCATCCAAGGGTATTCCAAAACAACATCCACATTAGCCGTATCTGAAGCATAAAAATCCGAATGCAATAAATACTTGTTCATAGAAATCTTTAAATATTTATAAACTTGCACCTACTCATTATTAACCTGTGTGTGCTCCATTTATTTAGCTGTAATTTGCAATCTTTTTGCCAAATTAACATTTATAAAATGTTGCTTGCAGCTAGGATTTATAGACACAATGATCTTCTCCTTCTGAATATATCCATGAACCTGTAATAAGGAGATACCAGTAGAAAATAACCCCTTACATGTCTCATTCCCATGTTTTCTAGTATGAGACCATTTGTCTAAAAGGACTTTTTCAAATTCTTCATCTAAAAATTTGAACCCCTGGGTGCCAAGTGAGTGCCACCATATGGTAGTCTCTTCTTTCAAAGTAAGCCATAGGAAACTTGTCCAAGGTTTCGAATGGTTTTTCTTAAGATCTTTTATGAATTCTTCAATAGTAGGACCATTATATTTTACTGTAAAAATAAGATCTTTGCTAGGTTTTTTAGTTGTCTCCTTTCCAGTATGAGGCCATTTGTCCAACAATAGTTTTTCAATTTCATCAGCACTACATAACTTCAGAAAACTGTCAAGTGATTGCCATCATATAGCAGCCTCATCTTCCAAATATTACCCTATTTTGTCCTTCCAATACTCTGGAAAGTCACTCTTCTTCTCTTGTATAATTTTTTCAATAGTCGGCCCATCATTTTTTCTTGAAAACATATTGCTAGAAGCCAAGAAGAGGGTTTTGAAAAAAATCACTTGGCGAAAATTTGAAATGGCCACAATTTAGTCAATATTGCTCAGAATCCCTATTATGACCTGTTTTCGGAAATGGAACAACCATTATGCATCTTCCCATGTGATAGAAATCCCGATCTAGGCACTGAAATTTCATATTCGCACTATAACTGTCCCGCTGTCACAAAAATTTCTGAAAAAAAAAAACTGATTTTAAATCAGCGATATCTCCCTCATCTGGACTCTGATTCGACCGATTTTTTTTTTGAAATTGGGTGCTTTTTTGCAAAAAACTTAGATCTAGAATTAGATTCTACAAATTTTGCACCAGAACGTACAGATCTGATCTGCAAACTTGCCACCTCGAGAAATATCTACAACACAAATGATTTTTAAATCGACAATATCTCCCTCATTTGAACTCCGATTCAACTGATTTTGTTTTGAAATTGGGTATTTCTTTCGCAAAAAACCTAGATTCGTAGTTATATTCTACAAATTGTGCATCGGAACATACAAATATAATATGCAAACTCGTCGCCCCGTAAAATATTTGCAACGCAGCTGATTTTTAAATCAGCGATATCTCCCTCATCCGGACTCCGATTCGACCGATTTTTTTTTGAAATTGGGTTTTCTTCGCAAAGAACCCAAATCTACAATTAGATTATGCAAATTTTGCACCAGAATGTACAAATCTGATCTGCAAACTCGTCGCCTCGAAAAATGTCTACAACACAATTGATTTTTAAATCAACGACATCTCCCTCATTCTGACTTCGATTCGGCTGATTTTTTTCTTTTCAAATTGGGTATTTTTTTAGAAAGAACCCAAATATGCATTTAGATTCTACAAAATTTTCACCAAAACATACAGATTTGATCTGTAAACTCGCCGCCCTGAAAAATGTCTGCAACACAGCTGATCTTTAAATCAACGATATCTCCCTCATCCACACTCTGATTCAACTGATTTTTTTTTTTTCTTTCAAATTGGGTATTTTTCACAAAGAACCTAGATCTGTTTTTAGAATACGCAAATTTTGAACTATAACGTACATATATGATCTGCAAACTCGCTGCCCCAAAAAGTTCCTACAAAAATAAAAAATAAAAATTCTGCCTTGCCCAAGAAAATGCTTTGATACCACTTGTTATAGATCTAACCTGCAAATATATGAAATGATACCAATATACCCAATAACTGTAAATAATCACCAAAAATAACGATATCTAAATATAGATAGAAATACTTTTTTATTGATCGAACCTCTTAATGTAGGGCAACACCATACATTCATTCCTTAAGGAAGGAGAACACTCCACAAGCCATATGCTTGCCAATACAATAATCCTTGACATCTCTCAACCCTTGGGTACCTCCCTCTATACCCCATACTACCCCCCTAGGTATACTACCTCTCTCAACGGGGAGTCTCTAACCTCTATATAGGCCTCATATATACAATACTATGGGTCATTACCATGGTTCCCTCAATACCATCTATCTAATACAATGAGCTTATTACATTATTGCTAACTACTTGTGGTCCCTTACATGATACGAGTTAATCACTTTATTTATTATTATGGCCCATCCCATTATTACATTATTCCCTTGGCTACCTCCCTCTGTACCCCATACTATCCCCCCTAGGTATACTACATGACCCTTGACATTCCCCTTTGTGACAGTTCAACTACCGTCATGACTCTTCACCTACTCTATCACTATTACATCCAACTATTGACACTTGACTTATACTTGAAACGACTCAACATTACAATGCACATGTACTCATGTGAGACAACATGGCTTGAGCAAGCCTTGCAAGACATCACTAACACTCGGTCCGTTGTGATGAGACCAACTCTTTGACATGATTGTGATGGTGAAGGTGGTGAGCTGATGCCAAGCTTGGTTGTTCATGATGGTGTGCATGCACCTCATGGTGACATCTTACTGAAGCGAACTCTTGCCTCTATTGCAACCAGTGCATTGGTTCGGCTCCTTCATCCAACTCGTCTGCTAACATGTGCATGGTATTTTTTGGTGCGGCTGAATCGGCAACACACTGATGCATAGTGTCCATGCTGATCTTCAAGTGTGTGTTGGTGGTCATGCGCATCAACTTGCCAAAGTACATGTTCAGCTCCAGTTGGACTTGCTTCTTGTCTTCGCCTTGGTGAGTGTGTTGAATGGGTTGGATTGCATGCATGTGCTCAATGTCATGCATGATGCTGAATTCCTTACATGCGATCAGCAACATTGCTCACCATGTCGTCTCCGTGTCAGCTATTGGGATGGATCTTTAACTTGTACGGGTGCAATTTCATCTGTGAGCGCATGCTCACTCTTGTTCCTGTTCCTGCTGCAACTCATTTGTATGTCTGTGCAACTTCATGTTCTTCATGATTTGCTGCTTCAGAACATGCAACTCCTTCTTTGTTCCATTCTTTGTCTTCACATAATCTTCATGTGGCGCCATCACCTCATAGCCAGAGTCTCCAAAGTTTCTTTCATCATCAATGGATCTTCTTGAGCTTGCAACCTTGTTCCACCTTCGTGTTGTCAACAACCCTCCTCTTACATTCGTTGCATTTGGTATGTTGTCTTCAGCTGCAATTCATGATGCTGCTCAGTGTGATTCTGCCGCTGTCATATTTTGATGTCCTTGTCTACAAACAACTTGATGTCTTCGTGGGTAGGCAAGTCCACAAACACTTGATCGACTGCATCCTCAAGTGTGCTCTGAACGGTGTCTTCGTTTCTGCTCTCCTGGAAACCATTGTACCTGTACTGCTAAGAGGCAGATGAATACCTACGATACCTGGAGACATGGTAACACTCATGGAAAGCAATCTGTCATTAGAAAACCAAAATGAACATGAGAACTAACTTACAATATACTTGGGTGAATGATCATGAAGGTTACGCAATTTCGACCAGGAGGTCGGGAGACCGACTGCTGAGACTGCACAAGGCATAGTCTAGGCTGCTAGGAGATTAACTGACTACTAGAACTGTGCAATGCACAGTCTAGTCTAGCTGCTGACTGCCCAACTAGGAAGGACTATTGGCCCAGGGACAAATTTGCGCAATTTCTTGGGCAAAGCAGCCACTGTCCCCCAAAAATGCGCAAAACAGTCCTGAAGGCCAATGTTGGGCAGGAATGCACAAATCTGAAGAGGAAGGTGAGCCTTCCTTCTGCAGATTGCACAATGCAGCCTTGGTGAAGGCAGAGACCAAGCCAAGGTTGGCCCGAATCACTAATGAGAAACTGAAAGCAACTAAGACAATAAATGCATGGCGACACTAAGTGATAGCAGAAGTGATTGATAGTGCATGCAAAACATGAATGAAAGATTCAACAAATAGATTAACATCCATGTGGATGAGGCAGTTCGCCAGTTGGACGAACGTCCGTGCAAAACAGTTTCATGCATGCGACAATAGTGAGATAGCAATGAAAACTGAAATAGAGTTAGGAAAAGTTAGTATACATGTAAACAACAACAAGCATTCAAAGAAAACAAGAAAACAATACTCCCACAAGTGAAAACACAAAAAGCAATAGAAATGCTGTACAAGGCATGGGAAGTGAGCTTACCTCAAAACAACTGAGTTAAATGTGCTGACGGCCCCTAGATGTGATGTGGGATGTTAGAGCTGCAAGGTTGATGTGAGGAATGAGATTTGCAACATCAGGTTGATGAGTTTTGATAACATTGAGGTTGTGCCATGCATGCCACACGTTTAGGGAAAGCAACACTTGGTGGGAGGTTTCTAAATTGCTCCTTGCATGTAACCTCCAACTGCTAAACATAGATCCCTAAGACAAGGGATGATTTTGCACCTTGCCTTAGGAGAAACAACCTATGCATGCAACTCTACTTTTCTCGGTCCCCAAGATAATCAATCAACTCAGTTGCACATGCAAGTGGTTGTTCGACTACTTGAAGGAAATGCACATTTCTAGCTAGGGGTTGGGTTGATTGCCCAGGAGATTTGTGCAATTTATGGGCAGAGTAGTTGACTGCTGCCCAGATTATGCGAATTCTGGGCTGAGCAACCTTGCTAGGGAAATTTGTGAAAATCCTTCTGGGAGTGTTGGTAGGCAGGATTGCGCAATCCTGGAGCCTAGCAGGCTGCCAAAGAGGATTGCATAATTTATGGAGGGAAGGCTAGTTTCCCTGCATAAATGTGAAATTTTCAAGGGGAAGTTGCTTAGCTTGTAGCTGGACCAAGTCCAGGTGAATAGCTTGTGAAGGGAATGGATCAAGTTATGACCGACAGGATGCTTTTGTGCAAGAAATACACTGAAGCTTGTGAACTTGATTAAGCAAGGCAAGCTACTGTGAAGGTTGGAAGGGAGGCTCGAAAACGAGGCTAAGGAAAACTTTTGGAGGGTGATTGTAGCCACTACAAAACTTGGCGACACACTGGTAGAACTCCAGCTCTCTGAATGGACCTTGTTCGTGAAAAGCAAGTCTAACACCTCCAAAAGTATTGTTCAATTTTCATCTCATCTTGGTTTCACACTAACTTGATTGTAAGATGTTGCATCTGCCAAATCATTGGCCGATTGACACACATTCCAAGCCAAGGAAACACAATCGTTTCGATTGGGGTTGAGGGGTATATAGGTGCACAGACAATGTAGTTATCAGAGTCTTAGTTTCGTCTCTCGTGTTGATCCACTGCTAGCAGGCCTAGAAAGTACCCCAGTGGAGTGGCATAGGAACACAAGCATGGCTTTGCTGCCAACGAGCTTGGTCAGTACTCCAATGGAATTACTTGCATCACCTCCTTGCGCAGGAAGCCTTTCTCTTCTTTCGCCTTATTCATTTTTCATTTTGAATGTTTTGACTTTTCATTTTTTAATTTTTCATTGTGCATAACACTTATTTATTTCAGAGGCGGAAGAGGGATCTCGACTTATTGATAGTAGAGGAAGTTGTTCCAGTAGAGAAGTAGTTTATTGTATCTTTGGAATTTCTGTTAAGGTTTTCCCCCTCACCTTAGTCTACTTGACTGAGCTGAAAAAGGTTAACCCAAAAACAATCGACTAAAGAAGGTGACACTAGTTAGTGTGCAAGCGTTGTGTTCTCACTAAGGTTCACTTCGAACAGTACGTATTTTCCTTCAACGTATCATGGACTGAAAGTAACAAGCTCACCATACAGAGACAAGATGACAAATAACCAAGTGGTGATAGTTGTACAAGCCCTCTTATACTTTACCCATCTTGCTTCAAGAGTCATACATGGTTTCTTCCAAAACTAACCTATGAATGAAACAAGCGAACGAATTAACAATAAAATAAGAGAAGAAGAAAAGGTGAAAGCAAAGCAAGTAAGAAAACAAGCAAGGAAACAAACCAGCAAACAAAGCATGTAAGCAAACAAGCATGCAAGCAAATAATTGGAAGAAAACACTACTCCTACTCCTACACTAATGGTGCATGGGCTTGATCACGTGAAGTGATACTTCCAATGTAGCCACCGTTGCATTGGTAGACCCATGTTAGTGAAGGCTTGGTCCGCGAGCAACCCAGTTTTGTGAACCAACAATCAAGAAATATATAACAATGAGGATAGCCACACTTCATGTTTCAAAGTGCCCATGGGACATAAGTGAGTGCATGTGCATGATGGGTAGTCTGCAAACTTATCATGGTGTTGTGTGACACTACGTGCAATTTTGAAGCATAAGCACACTCTTGACTGTGACATGCAAGAAAACGAAAGAAACAAAGATAACTTGTGTCACACATAGGTGCTTGCAATGTAAGACTCCTCCAATGCATGAGCAATGGGATTGTGTAGCTTGAGTGGAGGAAGTAAAATCTAAGTGTTAGATTGATCTTGAGTGCATACAGATGAGTGATGAGAAGCCTTGAGTGTTTGAACAATTTCCTGATTGGAAGTGAAACCAAACTCAGGACAACGAGGGCCTAACATAACCGTCAGCTTGGGCTAAAGTGCCTCGATGGTTTGTGGGGTTTCAAATTCATTGACAAATGGATCTTCGTAGACTAGTGGCTTAGACAGATTGACAACGAGTGAATCAACATCATGATTGGATGATGAGGTGAAGAGATCACAACAACTAAGATCAGAAAATTCAGGATGTTGGTCGACATCCTCATGGTTTGATGAATCACATAGAGGGGTAGATGAGGAGGAACGATGTTCACCCTCTACGTTTCCGGAAAAATCATATGAAAGATCAAGTGGATTTCTAATGAATGATTAGTCCTCTCTATTGTTGGATGATGGGCTAACTTATGGTGTGTCCTGCGAAAGATCTATTAGTGTCGGTATCTTCATCCCTCCATCAGTGATCAAAATTTCTCTTTTGCATGCATGGTAGGTGTCGCATCCAATCAGCTGCATTCCATTAGATCATGGATCATCTGATGGTAGTGGTTCGTTGTCAAATTTCCCTCATGATCTTTACCTGCTAGCCTATTTTCACATGTTTGGGTCATTTACAGTCATTTTTTGTCATTACATTTGCAAAAATCATTTTTAGGGTTTTAGGTCACATTAGGTCTATGGTTTGTCACCATGGTCAGCAAGCACATGAGGAGGTCTAATAAATTCACAAAATCAAAATTTCAATGATGATATGCTCAATAAGTGGTTTTTACCTCAAAACTCTGTTTTGTGGTAAAACAGAGTTTTTATTCATATGTACAAAATTTTATGTAATTTCAATATTTTCTATATGTAATAAGATTAAAGTTGTTGTCCTAGCTCACCTTTCCAACTCCAACCAATGCAGACAAAAACACAAGCATAAATGCATCAGTTTACCAAGTGATTAAGAAAGTCAATTTCAATGAAAAATAGAGCTCAAGACCAAAAGTGATTTTGACATTAGAAAAGTAGGTTTGAGATAAGTGAAAATTAAAGGTCATCCATATTTAAAGTGAAAGGGGTTCTATTTATCATTTCATTGAGCAAAAATCCTTTGGAGAGTCAAAAAT
The DNA here is from genome assembly GCA_000404065.3 of Pinus taeda. Lineage (NCBI taxonomy): Eukaryota > Viridiplantae > Streptophyta > Pinopsida > Pinales > Pinaceae > Pinus > Pinus taeda. The sequence goes on along the minus strand of APFE030491155.1, from coordinate 37,781 downwards.
CATGATTTGGAGCCAAGGTGACAAAAACCCTATTTTTCGAAGCAATTTGGCCTGGCACTGCGCATCAGATGCTTTCCTGCAATGTTATTTTGAACGAGCGCTGCGCATCAGGAGGGTGTTGCACATTGGGCCCAGTGCGCTGCGTATCAATCCAGATCTTCCTAAATCGCTCCAAATCATGCCATAAACCTCAAAATTTCTCAATTTTCATTCTACAAGTAAGTAATTATCCTCCTAAGGCTAAATTTGAGGTCACACTTGTGTTCTTCATAAATCTTGCATGTGGAAAATGAAACCCCAGCTTGTCATCACTGTTTTCTTTTTCATTGTGCAATTTTCGTTCCACCATCACAAAAACATCATTAAACCCCTTTACACTCTTTTATTACCCTAAAACACTCCATTTATCCCATTTTCCCATATCCCTCTCCCCTAAAACAAATAATTCCCTCATCAAACCCTAAATCCGTCACTAAACCCTAGTTTCCTAAAACTAATCTCTTCATTCCCCAATTCCATTTCCCAAGAGTAAAATCTCTTGATACTCATCACCATTGTCCTCCTTCATCACTATTTTTCACCATACCTTCATCATATCATTTTCCTAAGACAAGCACTAAGCACCATGGCCAGAAACAGTGACGCAAGCTATGGAGAAGAAACACAAAGTGACAGTTCAAGAGACAAGAATATACAGCCTAAGACACCTCACAAGGGTGGGAAAATAATCAGAGAGGAGCCTATTATCATTGTTGAACTTCTTGCTTGTTCCCTTGCCACCACTTGTTTCATATACCAATCTTGCTTTGAGTTTTGTGAGATGGTTGTGAGAGTTAAGTATCATCATGAATTAGCAACGCAATTTGTCATCGACATGGAGGACAATATGGTACAACTTGTTGGCATCAATTTTACTCTTTCACCTGCCATTATTGTAGAAGCAACTAGGATGCCAGATGTGGGGGAAAGATGGAACAAAAGATAGAATATCAGCAAATAGAACTATGAACCCTACATTAAAGCCAAATATCATAGTAAATTGGGTAGGGTGTTTCCTTTCAAGTTTTTGGAGGACCGGTATGTTCCACTAATGAAACTCATCATTAAAAACTTAACATGTGAGGGAAGGTTCTCTAGACTCTATGCTTATCATATCAGATTGCTTATGCATTTCACCAGGGTTAGAATGATGAGTGTTCCATACTTCAATTGCAAAAACATAGAGAGGATGACTGTGCTTGTAAAGAGAAAACCATACCTACAACAGCTTAATAGCATTCACTTTGTTGTCATCAAGATTATTGTTGTGCATCAGCTCACTCAGTTGGGAATGCCATGGGAAACTTTCATTGCCCATGAGATCTTCAAAGGGCCTCAAATTTTTGTAGATCTTCAGGAGGAAGGTGGACCTTTCGGGCAACAAAGAGAACATGAAAGCAAAACTGAAGAGGCTCACATTCTTGTGTTTATAACTTATGAAAAGGGCACAAGAAGACTTTTTGCAGCTGCCAAACGAGTATTATCTCCACCAGGGGTGGAAGGGGTCTCATTCTCTTCACCGGACAACAGGAAAATACTATCTTCACCTGCAGTGAAAGGGGCTTTGCCTTCTTCTTCAGCATAACAGGTATTGGACAGAGGAAAGCAACCATTGCATGATGAAGGGCCTTCTGAAGGCCAAGACAAAGATTTTGTGTTGGTTGAGGAAGAGGACATTGATTTGGGCTCTCAAAGCTCAAGACTCAAGGAGGTGGCCATCATGGAGAAAGTTGATGAGATCGAAGCCTTATCTCTTGAACTTGAGAGGGATAAATGGGTCATTAATTAACTTGAGCAACAAAACAAGAAATTTGAGGATAAACAAATAATTATGGAGCTGCAAACTATAAGGGAAAACCGACAATTGGCAAAAAGAAGGAAAATCAAGATGACTTCACTAGAGCAAGAAATAGAGGCTGACCGAGAATCATGGTTGGAAAGAGTGAATATCCACCTTGAGAAGCTGCTAGACAAGGCTAATAAGGAGAAGAACATGTTGCGCCACATGGCTTATCACTATTTGGCCCGGAACAAAATTTGCAAGACAAGGATAAGAAGCCTAAAAGCCAAGTTAGGGAGAGCCTTAAAAGCCAAAAAGGAGAAAGATAAACTTAGAATCTTGGCTGAAGCTTCCTTGGCTCAGAAAAGAAATTAATAATCTTCCCTCTTGCCAATTTTGAAGCATTTTGGAGAAATTTTTGTCATTCCATAGATTTTAATTGCAAAACACAGGAAATTTCCTTTGATGCACAATGCCACTAGCGCTGCGCATTGAGATGGCTGGGAATTTTGCAAAATGGATTGCATTTTTGGATTCCTCATGGAAAAATATGAAAACCCATAAATTTTCATGAATTTGGAGGAGATTTGGGTCACCTAAAGGGCAAAAAACACCTAAAAAATGCCCTCTCTACCACTTTTTGGACCCACAAGAAGCAGTCTTGGGAGAACTGATTTTTGAAGGAGAAAATGGACACCAAATTCAGAAATTCCACTTGTCCTAGAAAGTATATAGACAGATCTTTCCAACGAGACATATTGGAGCTAATTTGGTGAAGGGAAAGGCCTTCAAAATCAGCCTCAAAGTGGCGCTACACATTAAGCTAATGGCGTTGCGCATTAGGGAAAATTTTGCCAATTTTGCTCAAAAACTTAGATTTTCACCTAGTTTTCTACTAGTTTGACTTTTTCTTCTCTCATGGTAAAATTCATGATTTAATATGATTTAAATTAATTTACTTTGATGTAAAAATGATGAAAAATGACTTAAGGAGGTAGATACATCAGTTTTAGGTGGTTTTGAGCTGAATGAATCAGTTTCCATAGTTTTAGAGGCAAGTTGTTCCACTGCCTATTTGTCAATTCCTAGTTTAGATCTTGTTGAAACAGCTCCTTGACTCATGGATTCAACCCATGATGGCTAGCCCAGGTGGTTTGATGCCTATATCTTGTACTTTCTTAGTCATTTGTCAGGGTTGGACTCTTGTGGATGCATTGAGCTACTTTGTACATCACTTCTGCAGTTTGGCAAGGAAATAAACCAAGGTTTTGCAGCATTTTGTGGGATTCTTGTGGTAATGTAAATTAGCATAGTGTCCTTCTCAGTTATTCAGTTGATCTTATGTTTATGTTTGCCATCATCTCTCTTATTCTGCAATAACTAAATGAATCAAGTGTAAAGGGTAGAATCCATTGATGTTTCAGTGCTTTGCCTTGGGGTTTGTTTAGTTTTACATGTTTTCTACTGTTTGAAGAGGACTCATGACGTTTGCATGTCCTCTCCATCTCCTCACCAGTCTTTGGACTCACCATTACACTCATTTCAAAGTGCTAAAACACTTGCCTACCTCGCCCCACAGAAACCTCTGCAAATCTATGTTCATTTCCCGGACCCAAAGCTGCCTTCCTCATCTGATCCAGCAACCAAACATTAAAATCAAATGAATTCCTCTGAGAAAGCATATATAGCCTAAAATTGGTTTTTATATCATTTATCTCAAGCCTTCTTTGATATATTTTCATTGAGATTGACAAGGAGAGAGCCTTCTCTCGATATCGTAGGGCTAGCTACTAGGTTAAGCGTGGTTTGATGTTACCCTAGACCTGCCTTTCTCAGCCTAAGGTAGATTTAGGCACTAACAAGATCAATAATGGGTGCATCCATGGATGAAGACACATGCGAAATCATGGATGGCAGGTTCACCAACGATGTTAGGAAAGAACAAAGGGGGATCAAATGGAAGGGAGTCATCGTTCACCGAGTGTTGATGCTCAAACTCCCACTCATACTCTTCATGAATGACTACGCATGTTGGTTGTGCAACACCAACTCTGTCAATGGGTTGTTCCTCATTCACAACAAGTGAAGAGTCCAGAATGGACGAACACGAGACAACATCATCCGGAGGAACACCTGGGTGTGAAGATGGAGGTCGTAGAAATTAATTCATATGAGGACTCGAAGGACTCACAACCAAATATACACGAAAATTGAGTGAAGTGATGTTTAGAGGGTGTGAAGGACACCTATGTGTGTGAGCATGATCCTTAACATCATTGGGTAGTGGTGGAGATGTTAAATAAGAGGAAGGCAAACAATCAGTTGACACAGTGCCCGCTTCCACATGAGATTGTGGAGCTCCATCGACGAAGAATGTTGAGTGGGGCTTGATCTCAAACTTTATCTTGGGATAAGCATATTTCTTAAGGCAGTACTCGAACCAGTAGCAAAGATAAGCAAATTTCATCTGGCTCCTCGGAGCTTGAAACTGCAAGTCACGGAAGCGTTGCCAAAAATCAATAACGGATTCATGGAAAGCCCTCCGTTGCTGTAACAATTTTGGTCAAGATGATCTGAATCAAAATGATAGAACATGTCTTCATTAATATCATAGAAGTGCTCAAATGAGTGCACAGTGTTAGCTGGTAGGTTGAGAACTCAATGAAATGGAGATTCGCAAAGTGTGTATACAAGCAGCAAACTGTCTTGTTCGTCAGAAAACTTATCTTCCTCATGAATCATGGAAAGAAAGTTAAGTGCTCAGGCCAGGCCACTTTGCCTTCACCATCATATGTGTGAGTGGACAAGAGATCGAAAAGATTCCCCGAAATGGAGACATCTTCATGATTCAAAAAACACCCCGAGGGAAGAAGAGTGCAAGACTCCATGAAAGATATGCAAAGGTTCAAAACTGGATGAGAGGACACAACTTGTCATCTGGCCCTCCTTCTAGCACTAGAAATGTTGACAGTACTGGACTTGCCAACATGTGAAGGGGATCTCCCTGGTAAGAAGTCATAATTAGACTTCAGATCGTTTGGTGTAGGAGTCCCAACAGTGGGTTTTAAGGTAATGCCTTGACCACGATGTCGCACAGAGGCAAGTAAGATAACTTTGTCAGTAGCAAGGGTGTGACTAAGGTAGTGAGTCAAGGAAGGTGTATGAGAGGCTCTAACACTTCAAAGGGAGAAGAAGGTGAAGGTGAGTTCCAGGTTGAAAGGATCAGTCCCAACTCGGCTAGGAACACACAACACAAAAGGACATGCACATCTTATGGTGGAACAGTCCACTCGGATGCGGCACTCACATTATATAAGGTAAGATAACACATATAGCACTCATGGATCATTCCAAGATGAGTGTGATGATTGTTACAACAAGGTCAATGTGAAGGTCTGTCTAATGTCTGACAAAGTAGTCGACACAGATGGTGACAACATTAACAACATATGCAACACATTAACAACAAGATTCATATAATTGCATACAAATTAGTTCATACACAAGTACGTAAGTTAAACAACATATATCATTAAGGCAATGATAGTAATCCAATTACAATAACAAGATATGCATGAAAATGTGATGGCTCTTATTATATAAAGAAGTGTAAGTCACAATCATATAATACACCATGTAAACCTGCTAGCCCCAACAATGGAATGTTATAGCTACATCCGCCTGCTCCTCCAAAGAGATGAACTAGCTCCGTGCAGTGGAGAAGCTAGGGCACATTACAATACTGTCCAAGCTTTATCCAAGATAGTCTTATTAGAAGCATGGTTGACCAAAAGCCCCTACAATGAGTTATGAGGGACTATTTATAGAAAAGGGTGGGGTGACCCTTGACATTCCCCTTTGTGATAGTTCAACTACCCTCATGACTCTTCACCTACTCTATGACTGTTACATCCAACTATTAACACTTGACTGACACTTGACACGACTCAACATTACAATGCACATGTACTCATGCGAGATAACATGGCTTAAGCAAGCCTTGCAAGACATCACAGACACTCAGTCCACTGTGATGAGACCAACTCTTTGACATGCTTGTGATGGTGAAGGTGGTGATCTGATGCCAAGCTTGGTCATCCGTGATGTTGTGCATGCACCTCATGGTGACATCTTGCTGAAGCGAACTCTTACCTCTGTTGCAACCGGTGCATTGGTTCGACTCCTTCATCCAACTCGTCTGCTAACATGTGCATGGTCTTCTTGGGTGTGGCTGAACCGGCAACACACTAATGCATAGTGTCCATGCTGATCTTCAAGTGTGTGTTGTTGTTCATGTGCATCAACTTGCCGAAGTACATGTTTAGCTCCAGTTTGACTTGCTTCTTGTCTTTGCCTTGGTGAGTGTGTTGAATGGGTTGGATTGCATGCATGCGCTCAATGTCATGCATGATGCTGAATTCCTTACATGCGATACACAACACTACTCACCATGTCTGCTCCATGTCAGCTGTTGGGATGGATCTTTAACTTGTACGAGCGTAGTTTCATCAGTGAGTGCATGTTGTGCTCACTGCTATTCCTGTTCCTACTGCAACTCATTCGTATGCCTATGCAGCTTCATGTTCTTCCTGGGTCACTACTTTAGCACATGTAACTCCTTCTTTGTTCCATTCTCTGTCTTCACATGATCTTCATGTTGCACCGTCACCTCATAGCCCGAGTCTCGAAAGTTTCTTTAATCATCAATGGATCTACTTGAGCTTGCAACCTTGTTCCGCCTCTGTGTTGTCAACGACTCTCCTCTTGCATTCGTTGCATTTGGTATGTTGTCTTCAGCTGTTGTTCATGATCCTTCTCGCTGTGATGTTGTCGTTTTCATATCTTGATGTCCTTGTCTATGAACAACTTGATGTCTTCGTGGGTAGGAAAGTCCATAGACACTTGATTGACTGCATCCCCAAGTGTGCTCTGAATGGTGTCTTCGTCTCTACTCTCTTGGAAACCATTGTACTTGTATTGTTGAGAGGCAGATGAACACCTGCGATACCTGGAGACATGGAAACACTCATGGCAAGAAATCTTCCAGTTGAAAACCAAAATGAACATGAGAACTGACTTGCAACATACCTGGGTGAATGATCATGAGGGTTGCGCAATTTTGATAGGGAGGTCGGGAGACTAACTGGTAAGACTACACAAGGCATAGCCTGGGCTGCTGGGAGACTAACTGACTACTGGAACTGGCAATGCACAGTCCAGTCTGGCTGCTGACGGCTGGGATTGCACAATGCACAATTCCAGCTAGGAAGGACTGCTGGCCCAAGGACATATTTGCGTAATTTCTTGGGCAAAGTAGCCATTGTCCTCCAGAAATGAAAAAAATAGTCTTGGAGGCCAGTGTTGGGAAGGAATGTGCAAATATAGAGAGGAAGGTGAGCCTTCCTTCCACATATTGCGCAATGTAGCCTTGGTGAAAGCAAAGTCCCGGCCAAGGTTGGCCCAACTCGTCGATGGGCAACTAAAAGAAACTAAGACAGTAAATGCATGGTGACACTCAGTGATATCATAAGTGATTGACAATGCATGCAAAATATGAATGAAAGATTCAAAAAACAGATCAACATGCATGTCGGTGAGGCAGTTCGTCAGTTGAGCGAATGTTTGTGAAAAACAGTTTCATACATGCGACAACAGTGAGATAGCAACGAAAACTGAAACAGAGCTAGGAAAAGCTAGTATACATGTAAATGATAACAAGCGTTCAAAGAAAACAAGCAAAAAACACTCCCATAAGTTAAAACATAAAAAGCGACAAAAATGCAGCACAAGGCATGGGAAGCAGGTTTACCTCAAAACAACTGAGTTGAATGTGCCGACTGCCCCTAGATGTGACGTGGGATGTTAGAGTTGCAAGGCTGATGTGAGGAATGATCTTTGCAGCGTCTGACTGATGAGTTTTGATAACATTGAGGTTGTGATGCACATGCCACAAATCTAGGGGAAGCGACACTTGGTGGGAGGTTTTTGAATTGCTCCTTGCATGTAACCTCCAACTGCTAAACATAGATCCCCGAGACAAGGGATGCTTTTGCATGTTGCCTTAGGAGAAACAACCTATAAATGTAAGTCTGCTTTTCTCGATCCCAGAGAGATTCGGTCATCTCAACTACACATGCAAGTGGTTGTTCGACTGTTTGAGGGAAATGCACATTTCTGGCTAGAAGCTGGACTGCCTACCTAGGAGATTTGCGCAATTTCTGGGTAGAGCAACTGACTGTTGCTTAGAAATGCGCAAATTTTGGGCTGATAAACCTTGCTGGGGAAATTTGCGCAAATCCCGCTGGGAGTGTCGGCAAGTACGATTGTGCAATCCTGGAGCCCATCAGGCTTCCAGAGAGGTTTGCACAATTTATGGAGGGAAGGTTGGTTGTCATCCTGAAATGCACAATTTTCAAGGGGAAGATGTTTAGCCTACAGTTGGACCAAGTCTGGGTGAGCAACTTGTGAGGGGAATGGATCAAGTTGTGACCAATAGGCAGCCTTTGTGCAAGAAAGACACTGAAGCTTGTAAACTTGACAAAGCAAGACAAGCTACTGTGAACGCTGGAAGAGAGGCTCCAAAACAAGGCTAAGGCAAAATTTTGGAGGGTGGTTGTAGCCGCTACAACAGGAAATAAATGGGTTGAGTGATAAGGATGCAAAGTAGCATGTATGTTTAATCAATAGAGTCCTAATAGGAGTGCTTACTGAGATGACGTATATAATTGATTTTATTGCATATGCCCTTGTTTCAAGAAGAGAAGTTGTAACATTAGCTTATGTTACAAGAATTTATGATGTTATGACAAGAGCTTATGTTCCTCTAGGCTCCAAGCCAACAAACCAAAAACTTTGTAGACATAGATTAGAAGTCAACACACTCGTCTACAAGGAGATACAAAGGTTGTTCGAAGGCATTCCTTTTGAGAGAAGGGGAGGCAAGGCGAGGGAGAGAGGGAGGAACATCAATAAGAAGGTCATGAACATAAATAGGTCATTAACATCCAAAATCGTGCTTCTACTCAAAGCTACACCTTGCTTATGTGGTAGTTTTGGGCATTCACAACCAGAAATAATTCTTGATCTCGATTGATGTAAGAGCACAACTACATTTCCAAATTCCATGTTATCTCTTTAAAACAAGTTGACCCCTTCGCTCTTTTTTGAGAATGATCTTTATTATTTTTTATCTAGAAGTCACTAATATGAGAAAAAATGGAATACAAAGGAATAATTTTCAAGTGATCTAATTTATGTAGATTCTTATTATTCCTAAAGACTACTAACACTTGAGTTCTTGATGGTTTTTTCTATTTATCTGATCGTAAGGGGCATAATAATGGAGTTCATAGGAGCTAAGGTAGGTTCAAGCTCCCCCTATACCCACGAAATGGGTGGTATGGTTTTGTGATCATTCAAATCTTGAAAAACGCCTAGAGGGGAGAAACTGGACAAGCACCTACAAAAACCCAAATTGGAACATAGCCTTTGCTCCCCAACATTTCCATTTGTTTGTACTAGTTGCTAACCTCCTAAGGCACTGTTATGCAAATATAAAGAAGTAATATGTGTGTGTGTGTGTGTGAGAGAGAGAGAGAGAGGGAAAGACCCTTTCATCCCATGGCGTTTTGGGAATTGGCCAATGTCCAATTTCACTATGAAACTTATGAGAATTAATTCTTATATTGGCAATGTTCATTTTCTTTTTAAAACTAGTCAAGGCAAAAAGATATATTGTAACTATTATAATATATGCTTGTTATGTAGTTTTTTTTTTAAATAGAAGAGTCTTTCATTAATCAAAGAAAAAATTACTTGTAGCCTAGCTTTCCAAAGTCTAAAAACCATTGTTTATCATAAAAGGACTACAAATATTGACCTACCAATCAAAAATACTAGTAAATATGCAAATCAACAACAAATGATCAGAGACTGAGAATGACAATAATTACAACAAAAACATACTTATTCTCTGAAAGTTCAAGATGAAAACTTCAAGGTTTTTTGGGTTGAGGAGGAAATGCCTCCGATATTGGCATGAATTTCCCTAAATTGACTAACTTTTATCCATCTTCTTGGATCAAGACCTTAATTCTCTTGTGTTTCGTTTTTCTATCATCCTTAACCATCTCGGGGAGGGGGGATCTTTGAAAGATTATGTATGAACTCCTAAATGGGGATTTGAAGAACTTGAACTAGATTTAGTGTTATTTGTGTAACTCTTGGATTTGACATATTCCCTATACATAGTCTTGATATGATGGTTTGAAATGGATTGCAAATCTTTATCGAGGTATGCCTATGCTAGAGAAATCAACAAGAATGGATCATCTAGATCAATGTATTCTAGGAGGCCTTAAATTTCATCCTCTTCCATTAATGATCTAGTTGGCTCGTTTGACAAATAATTTTTCTAACTACCTTCTCGATTAATTTTCTCAAGCTCCATTGGGGGCAACAAAGACATGGGAATACTTCCAGTAGCCAGCTAGGGTTTTGATCGATTATATTCTTATTCTTGGGCCTCATCTATATAGGAGAGAGACATGAATTTGTTTCCATATTCGGGGTTTTAACCTGGGTTTGTGGCTCCCCGGGGTTTAAATTCCTTTTCCATTGGGGGAATTTTTCAAATCCCTCTTGCTATTTATGATTTGATTGAACTTCTAGTAAATCATTTGCAACTAGAGGAAAGTCTCTAGAAATATGTCCATACTCATGACAAAACCTGCATCTAAATGGGACATTTTCATAAGTCAATGTCTATTACCAAATATTATCTTGATAATAAATGTCCAAAATATTTAATAGACACAAATCCTTACATAGGATGTGTATCTCCCTCTCTTAGTTTCCTTAGAAACCTTAACAAACCGACCAATGGCATTTCCAATGCCTTTAAGGAATTCTTCCTCCCAATATTCCTTTGGAATATAGAGGAGTTGAACCCATATCAGGGCAACAAGGATGTCTTCCTTCACAGGATTGCACCACTCTTTCCAAAATTGCATGGAGCCTAGCATTATTAAAAAAGTAAGGCCCTCCTTAAAAAATTCTCATTCTATCCTCAAAAAATATTACGAAGAATTATTTTTCTCCTAGCTCCAGATCTATGTTTCCGTTGAGGTTCCATTTATTTTGGATCCAACGATTAGGGACTTCGTAGGGCCATAATCCAATGAATTTATAGACCAAAGCATGATCACGTATATAATGGATATATTCTACAGTCTTGTTAGATCTAAACTCATACTTTGGATCTAACACTTCTTTTAGCAGACAACACCCTTGAATCCTATTTTGCCAAAATGCTTAAAGCAATGGTTTCTCTGAGTGGCTAGAATCTCCATTTCCTCTAGTTGAGCTTTGAAAAGTGCATGGATGATGAAGAGTTTGGGAGGGATTGTTGGCCTATCTAGAATTCCTACAAACTCTGAGATAATCTGACTGAAGGAGGTGGTCGAGCCCCCCCATAGAGCTAACCATGAACATCTATGTAAAAGAAACCCTTGAGAAATGAGAGAGATATGAGAAAACATTTTTATATGTTTGTTATATAGTTATAGTTATGTTATAATTAATATATATATATTTTTATTATGTAAAGTAACATATAATTATAGTTGATATTATGATATTATTTTACAGGCACACACATATATACATCCCAAATGTTTTTTTTTTTTAAATGTTTTTTGGTTTTAAAAAATAGTTAATCAACAAAAATTCAATACAAATTGGAGCTCTTTTTGCTTTTAAAAGTTAATTAGTCCATCTTTATAGTCATAAAGTTAGAAAATCTAGGAAACTCAGCAAAACCTCCAAAAAAAAACTAGAGCATTACTTGTAGTTGTGTAAGAACACTTCAAATCTGCCCACCAATAACATGGTAGATAAATGAAATTCAATAATTTAAAAAAATAAATAATATATTTATTAATATAAACAATATAATAAATGCAAATTTTATAGTAAAACTGTTAATTAAATAGAAAGTCAATAATAAAATGACAAGGACTAGTAATAATAATAATTTATTTGATAAATATTGAATAAGCACAATGATTTAATAAAATGAACCATCAAATTAATTAATAATAATAATTTATATAATGGACTTGATGGAAGCATTTTATTTAGAGTTGGACTTTGAGACCACTCAAAGAAAGGAGATGTTGGGAGCAAATCCATGCAACTAGGGTTACCCTAGTTGTTGCCTCCCCCTCTCAAATTTACAAGTTTCGTGGGGTAGTTTTCTTCATCTAGTTGCGCTATTCCTTTGCTATCTAGGGTTGCCTCTGCCATGGGTTCTAGTTTGGTCCACCTTAGATCTAAATCCTTGTTTTTTAGTTATGGTGGTGTTCTAGTAATATTTAATAGAAGATTCCCTTTTCGGTTTTTCATGTGGTCTCTCTTGGCCAGTTATGATAGATGGGGCTCTCGTCCTAGTGGTCTAGTGAAATAAAGCTTTCTTGAATCAAGCAGATTTGTAGAAAAGGTGTATGTAATTCCTTCTCTCACCTTGAGGATTTCTCCTTCAACAAAGGAAGAGTTGTCTACCCTTAAGGAAAAAGCATTGGTTGGTATGTTTATTGACCTTTGACCTAGTTACAATTTTGTTTTGGATTGGTTCTCTATAAATTGGGAAGATCATGAGCCATTGGTATTATATATATTTTTTTTTCTAAATTAAGCTAATTCTATTACTGAAAAATATAGTACACTGAGGCTTTAGCCTGTGCATATCCATGCCTGAGTGTTGGGTAAAAACAACAAAAATAGAGTCTGGACTGCCCATAATGGGAAACCAGTCCGAATCAAAATAAGATTGCCAATATTATCTTGCTGCCCACTGAGGGGAAACCAACAATTACGCATAGTTTTTTATCAATTTTTCAAGGAGAAACAAAAAACAACCAAGTAACTAAATACCAATAGTTTTTCCAAAATCCCCATAAAAGAAACCAGAAAGAAAAATTCCCAAAACCTGAGAATAACAGACACGTGGCAGGTTGTGTGGCCGATCAGTGCGTGGCAGAGACGATGGGTGTTCCTCAACAACGAAGCATCTGTAAGCCTCCATGTCGACACCTGCCTGCTTTGAAGCCTCCGCGTTGTCTGCCTGTTGTGCCGATTGTTCCTCCTCAATAAAAAAGTGGTAAGGATCCATGTCTTCATCGTCATGTTGGTCCTGGTCTATCTCCTTCCCAGTTTGCTTCATCCCTACACTGTGAGTGCTCTTCTAGACCATGGCTGGTTCTACTCTGGTGTGGCCACCACCTTCAGTGGCTTGCTCCTCCTTGTTAAAGGTGATGGAATGGGAGCTCCCCGCAACTTTGGCTGGCGTTGTTCTGGAATGGTATCCACCCTTAATAGCTTGCTCCTCCTCATGAAAGGTTATGGAGATGGTGGCAGTAATGATGGACCTGTTCATGGAGGAACAAAAGATGAATTGGGCGGAATGGAGAGGCAATTGTGGATTGGAAGGAATGCCACTGGGAGGCAAAGCAGGGTGCGTCGGATGGAGGTGGGGAGGTTGTGAGCGGCCTCTGCCACTACGAGTGTTTGGGTAGCAACTTGTAGTCTGCTAAGCCAAAGAGGATGTGGTTTCAGAGGGCGGAGAATGAGGGGTATGAGTCAATCTTCCTCTACTTCCACCCCTGCAACTACGAATTCGATGTCGTGTTCTCGGCATGTTGATATTAGGTGTATGAGAATTTTTATCGGGATTAGGCTCAAAATGATAAGAAGGATCAGTAGGATTAGCGAGCGACTCAAAGGAGGGATTAGCTGCAGAGGTCGAGTGGAAGAAGAAATGGCAAGCTAGGCTTTGAGTGAAGTAAGTTCATGGGCCTAAATCAATGCAACAAAGGATGTTGCAGCGCATCCCTGTAGTAGTGCGAGAGCTAGGTGCTGCAACTGCCTAAGGGCATAGACATTGCAGAGGCAGGGGATAAGAGACAGGGGCAATGATATGATTATCACCAGAGTTCATCTTTGCGTGGAGCCGAGGTGGGTAGTTGCAGGCTGGTTGAAGAAGATGCCAACTTAAATGCCATTTATGGCTAGTGCTAATGCATTTTTTAGATTGATATGTCGGATTACGGAGGGCCATGTGGTGTGGCCACTTACTGTCTCGTTCTGCCGCCACCTTACTATCTTTTCTGGGCACCCGCATCTGGGAGTTGTGCTTCCTTGTGCACCAGGTCATTACAGGTTTGTAATTGAGTTTGGTCATTTAAAATATTGATTATTCTAGGTTGTAGGACCTGATCATGTTCAACTCCTATGTTTGCCAAAAGATTGGCCACCTTGTTGTTTTCTCTTTTGACGTGAATGAAGGTTGTGGCTTGTCTATTTTTCATCCATTGCTCTATTAGTTCAAGCCGAGCCACTAGTCTCCAACTGGTAGCGACTCTCGAAGCTATGGTTCCCATTTGTATTTGGGTAACCATGTGTATCAGAATTTGGGAATCCCCTTCTATTATAATAGGATGAAAATTATGTTGATGCGCTAGATTCATACCTTGCCACAATCCTTCCAGTTCTACATAATTATTCGTGTCCCATCCAATTGAACCAAAGTATACTAGCAGAGGTCGGCCTTCTTGATCTTTGAATATTCCACCAGGTCCTGCTTTTCCTGAGTTGCCTTTTGAGGTCCCATCAAAATTTAGTTTGATCACATTTGTTGGAGGGGGGTTCCAATGTGATGGATGCTTATTGATAATGCTTGCTTTGTTGGGATCAATTTGAACTTGTGGGATCTTTAATTTCCAGTTGTCCCATATACTCTGTTCCTGTGCCTAAGTGGGAAAGTCCTCAACATTCCACTGTTAGAGAGCGAGGGTTTCTTGAATGTTCTGACATAAATTGGTCCAGATGATCTCCAATGTAGTGCTTTGATTTTTGAAAATTCCTTTGTTTCTTTCCTTCCAAATTGTCCAGAAAAGGAAGCTCGGGAGAGTTGTCCATAGCGCATTTAAAATCTTGCTTTTATATGGAGCAGGGGTCCAATTGCGAATGGTACATTTGATATCCCCCAAGATTCTGCATGGTCACTGACATCTGAATGTGAGTTTTTCCCATATTCTTGTAGTCCAGAGACGAGTCCAAGCAGGATCTACTGGTTCCTATGTTTGGAGCATCAGCTTATATGCTTCTTTTATTGTGTAAGTTCCCCTTGGAGTGTAGCCCCATCTCAGAACATCTTTTCCAGTTGTGCACCTAGTTTTCCTACTGGTGAGTTCCTTGTGTAAATCTGAGTAATAGTCTTCAGTTTCATGATGTATTATTTGTTCAGTTGGTTTCCATTGCCTAAAGCCTTGATTGATGCTTTGAGTCTAGTACTGTGATACATGGTCAATTTAGTTGAGGTTATTTCCATCATGATTTGGAGGGGAAAGGATTTCTGCAATTTTTGCCCTCTGTTGCCACGAATCCACCCAAAAACGTGCAGTTCAGCCATCGCGTATCTCCCAGAAGTTGTACTTTTGTATTAGCTCTTTATGTTGTTTTGCTAAATTCCAGATTAGAGATCCTGTGTCTGTAGTGGTGATTCTAATTAGCTCTTCCTGCGGATGATTATTCACATATTTTGCAGTCCATAGTTGGGCCCATGGCTTCTATGGGCTTGAAACCCATTGCCACCATATTCGTGCTCCCATCAATGTATTACTGTGTTGCGGGTCTCGCAATCCTAGACCCCCCTGCTTTTTCGGTGTGCAAACGGTGGCCCATTTTACTAGTGTCCATTTACGGTTTTGTCCTATGGAGCCCCATAAAAAGTTGCGTTGCAAATCTTTGATCTTTTTGAGTGCCCATTTGGGTGTTGCAAGAACTGAGAAGAGATAGAGAGGCATGGATTGTAAAATCGCCTTTATCAGAATAAGCCTGCTTGCCATGTTGAGAGTTCTGTAGGTCCAAGACGATAAGCGGCTTTCGATTTTCTCAATGAGTTGGTTCCACGAGGCATGCTTTAAGGTTGAATCTATCAGTGGAGTGCCCAATATTTAGATGGAAGTTTAGCTTGTGAGGACTTATGATTCTGGCAATTATTCTTTGGGTGGCAGGAGGAGTGTGGAAAAAGAAGATTTTAGATTTAGCAGTATTAATGGTGGTTCTTGAGGCCATGGAAAAGGTGTCTAGTAGAGCTTTGTAAGCATGGGATTCACTAACAGAAGGATGTCCGAACAACATATTATCATCCACAAATTGTTGATGAGTTATAGCAGAGTTTCCATGGGCAAAAATGCCTCTGAGGTCGTGAGATTGAACAAAATTCTTTATAAGGTGACCCAAACCTTCTGCCATAAGAATAAAGAGGAAGGGCGATAAAGGGTCACCTTGACAAATTCCTCTGGATGGGAAGTAGGGTTTGGAGGGGATTCCATTAACTAGGATAGAGAAGAAGGGGGATGATATGAGATTCATAATCCATCTGACCCAAGTTGGGCTAAAGCCGAAGGCAGTAAGCAATTGTTTTATATGAGTCCAACTTAGTTTGTCGAAATCTTTATAAAGATCAATTTTAAGAAGCATACCTTCTTGTTTGTTTCTCTTTAAGGACTGAATAATTTCATGAGTCAAGATGATGCCATCCAAGATTTGATGTCCTTCAACATAGCCAGATTGTTCCGGCGAAATGAGGAGAGGGAGAAGCAGTTTGAGGCAATTGGAAATGACTTTCGAAATGATTTTGTATATGACATTGCACAAAGCGATGGGCCTGAACTTCTTCAGAGTACTCGGCTGATCTCCTTTGGGGATGAAAGCTATAAATGTTGCATTGAGAGAAGGAAGTAACCAATGCATAGCTCGTGATTCTTCTACCACCTTCCAAACTTCCTCTTTTTTAAATCCCAAAAGTGATGGTAGAAGTTAGAGGTGAAGCCATCAGGTCCAAGAGCCTTCCCATATTTCAGTTGAGCTGAAGCAGATTCTACTTCCATCATAGTAACTGGTCACAACAAGAGTTGATTGTGCTCTTCTATTATAATTCTTGGAATATGCTGGAGTATTTCGTTTATAGCAGGCTTTCTACCTGTAGGCGGCTCTTGATGTACTGTTTTGAAGTGATTAGTGAGCTCTCTCTCAATGTATTCATGTTTCTCCATTCGTTCTCCCTGTGGATTTTGTAGATGCGAAATGGTGTTATTCATTCTTCTTTGGATAGTTGTGTGGTGAAAGAATTTGCTGTTTCTTTCCCCTTCTTTTAGCCATCTAATTCTTGATTTTTGTTTCCAGAGCATTTCCTCTTGTTTCCTTCTTTCTTCTAGTTGCGTGAGAAGAGCTTGTTCTTGACTTGCTAAAGCCTCGATTCTGCCTCCTGTAATGATCTTCTGTTGTAGCTCTATCATACTTTGCTCGAGCACTTTTTGACCTTGAAAAATATTACCGAAGGTGGTATGATTTCAGTGCTTGATTTTCCTTTTGATATGCTTCAGCCTCTGTTGGAATTTATACATAGCTGAGCCACCACAGGGAATAAAGCTATCCCAAGCTTATTTGACTATATTTTTGAAATCAGGGTGGGTGAGCCAAAAAGTTCCAAATCTGAATGGTTTCCTGTTTGAGTTTCCCAGACCCATCCATTGAAGGGAAATGGGCCAGTGATCTGAGCCTGCAATGGGGAGTATTGAGGCAGTGATATCACCTCCTAGATGTATTGAGTTATCTGAGATGAGGAATCTGTCCAACCTGAATGTGATTTGTTGAGAGCCTGACCTTTTATTGTTCCATGAGAAAAGACCATTATCAAATGGTAAATCAATTAGCCATTTATTTTGAATGTATTCTTTGAAGCCATTGCTTTCATTGTCCAGGTTCCTTCTGCCTCCTTTTTCTTCCTCCAGCCGAGTGATCATATTGAAGTCATCACCTGTGATCCAGAGTGGATGTGTTCTTGTGGAGTTGAGAGTTTCCAACGATTTGAGCAACACATTCTTTTGCATAGAATCTTGAAGGAAGTATACATTTGTCAAATGACCATGTATATTGGTTCCTATGATGTGAAAAGTGGCTTGGATGAGATGCATGACAGTCTGTGAGGGAGATGTGTTGCATATTCCAGGCTATAGCAAACCCTCCTGACGCTCCAGCTGCATCCACTGTGACAATTTGGCATCCTGACCAGGCTTTGGATAAAATAGAAGCTAATGTGCTAGTATTACATTTTGTTTCTTGCATGAAGAGAATATGTGGTTTTTCATGCTGTATCATGTTCTTTATCATCTTGTATTTCTCAGGACTATTAAGTCCTCGAACATTCCATGAAATGAGCTTCATGGTTGACCAGTAGGTAGGATCTATAGTATTTAGTTAGCTTGGAGCACCTACCGGACTCCACTAACATTTCCCCAATGAGGATGGTGCGTTGTAAATCTGTCTGTATTCCTCTTTTCTTCCTATCTTTGGTGATGTGTTTCCCATCCCAACTGCTCCCTTGTTGTATGCCTAGGGTTCTGTGCTCGTGCACCCTTGAGAGTACCACTTCCAGATTTTCGAGCTGCCTGTCTGGTATTTTGTCGAACTCTTTCTTTTTGCACGCTTGTTCTAGACTGAAGATGTCTAGATCTCCTAGATCAAATTTTTCAAGTTCTTCTTCCATGTGACTTTGTTGACTGCTCTCATCCATATGGTGGTTTGTTTTGAGTGGGTCTGTCAACAAGTTGTCAATGTCCATTCCTTTTGTAGACCATAGGGCTTTGTTGTAATCTTTAAGGGGGATAGGTTGAGAGGTTGTTGGTTACGGATCTGAGTTAGTCTCCGAGGATGGTTGGCTAACATCATTAGGAGTAGGTACAACGAATAGTTTGGTGTATGGCGTAGAAGTTGTCTTAACTATACTAGAAGGATCTGATTCTGGCATATCTAGGTTTGACAGAAGGTCAAAACTGTTGCTGGAGGATGGTACAACGAAGGATGGTATCGCATTTTTTGGTGCGTTAGGGGGTTTTCTGTTATGCTTCTTTCTATTAGCAACTTTGGTAAACCTTTCAGAGTTAGATTTTTCCACATGGTTTGTAGATTTAGGAGAGGCATTTAGAGGACAATCACGGAATAAATGTCCATGGTCATGGCATTTCCTGCATCTAAAGGGCACATGTTCATAATCTATGGGTTGAATCCATTCAAAGACATCGTGAAGGAGACTTACCGAATCCGTAAGTGCCTTGCCTAGTTTCATATAAACACAGATGCGAGCATATGAGGTGTATCGATGAGGCTTTGTTTCCTCTACAATATTTATGAATTCTCCTAGCCCGTTGCCAATAGCTTTGAGTGATTCTTCATCCCAGTATTCCAAAGGTAAGGAATACATGCGAATCTAGTCTGGTGCCCAGCTGAAGTCTTCCTTGTCTGGATTGAATCTTTCTATCCAATCTCATAGATATAGACCCACAATATTGAAGAAATAGGGTCCTCCATCTAGAATGTGATTTTTGTCTTCAATGCAGTTGAAGATGGCTGTGAAAAAACCTTTGGGGCCTAGCTGTAGGGTAACATGTCCCTTGGGCTTCCACTTTGAGGTTATCCATCCTTGCAGGGCTTTTTTGGTAGGCCAGTAGCCTATGAATTTACCTATAAGCGCATGGTCTTTCATATATTGTATTTGTTCATTGATTCTATGACTAGGTAGATCAATCTTGGGGCGTTTCACTGCAATGGGCTTCAAGTGGAAGACGTTGCCTTCTTCTTTGGTTCATCAGGTGTTGCAGGGATTTTCTCATTTTCATTGTTTAGATCTGCGATTTCGTTCTTCTCTTGCTACTGCGCAGGCTGTACCAATGGTTGTTCTGAACTCCCAGTTGAGGGTTGTTCATTTTCGTCCCCATGAGGCCGATTTCCAGTGTTGCGGCCTATAGGGGGAGGCCCTGTGGCCTCCCCCATTTGAATGTTCATTGGTTGTTTCTATCAATTCAGCTAGACCCACGCTGGCAGTGGTACTGCTTGATTCTGAGAATCTGCTTTCTCTGTCGTTGTGCCGTGGAAGGGTTTGTCAGAAACCCAAGTTCGCCATTTTCCTCCGCTCCAAACTCATCGATGGGGTATTGGTATTATATATTATGGAAATGGGTTTATGTTTTTATTTTTGAAATCCATGTGGACAAGGATTTAATCTTCAAATTTGGGTCTTATTTCAAAGTCTCAAGGGGAATGTTTATCTCCACTGAACTCTAGATTTTAATCTTAGTACGAAAATTTCTTCTATGCCTATCTTGATATGATTGTCTCATCTCCTCCTTATTTTTTGGGGTGATGATATCTTTAAAGCCATTGGAGATCAGATGGGCTACTATATTTCTTGTTCAAAGCCCAACTAAGAACATCTTCTCATATGTCAGAATTTATGTTGAAATTGACTCTTCAAAAGGTCTCCCTAAGGCGATTTAGCTTGATTTGGAGGGATGGAGTCATCTTCAAGTCTTGGATTATGAATATGTCCCTTTTAAGTTAACATTTTCCATGAGTATGGTTACTTTGTGAAACATTGTTCTAAATCTCTAGCCTCTAAACCTTGTTTTTCTCCATTGCCATCATCACAACTTAAATATGGGCAAGAAGCTTTTGAGAAAGTCTCAAGGAAACATAAGAGATCTAAAAGGCCCTAAGTCTCTCCAATGTTCTCTAAGCAATAGACTTGAAGTTGTACAATCTATGGGGGATGATGATGTGACTAAAGAATCCCAATCTCATGTAACTTCTATTTGTGTTCAAATAGCTTAAGGTCAAGTGCAGTTAGAAGAATCCAAATCTATAGCCACATAAATATTTTTATCAAAGGAAAATGTCAAGATATCAGCTACATAAAAGAGGGAAGCAAAGGCTGGAATAATGGGAGAGGAAGTAGCCACTCTCCCCTTTTCTTCTTCTTTGATATAAGAGCATCTTCACTTCTGGACTATCAAGTTCATGCAAGAGAAAGCTCAATGGAGGAATCTTGGCACCTGTGGTAGAATTCTAATTCCTAAATGAAGATAATTGTATTTATTTAAGTAATGAATGTATTTATTTAGAGAGGATAAGTCATAGAGATAAGATATAATAGATAAGGTTTTAACATGAAAATCTACCTTTCGAGGCATGAGAGATTTAGGGAATAAATTAGGGTAGATTTAGTGAAAAATCATGGAGTGATTTTAGGCTTTCATAAAAAGAAGCTTTGTTCCAAAACAAATGTTATTATACCTGTCTTTTCCTCATTAGCTATTAGTTTGCTTTGACCAAAAAAATTTGCACTTTTCTCCATAGTTTAACATTAGAAATTGATTTTTATTATTTTTTGGCAATGTTTTAATACATTTATTTCAAATATGATTGGTTCACCCCTTATTGTGCAATGATTACATGTGTACCACAAAATCTTTGGTTGGTTGTACCATAACATCTTTGATTGTACATATCACCATTAATTCACTATTTCAATTCCATTAGCACCCTCATTCTGAGATACACATCTGAGCAGTCAAATTTCATATCAATAAAGATAACAATTTTCTGTCTCATTTAACCACAGGACAATGAACCTCTCAATTTTCCATGTACCTTTATTATAGTCTGAAAGAGGTACTATGTCCACAAACAAGGAATGAACACCATCCTTTAAAGGTAAAAGTCTGTAAATGCAAACAACATAACAATGTTCATCTCTTTATCCATTATTACTGTCTATACTCTTAAAACCTCGAGAGTGATTTATCCTCGAATGCAGTGCAGAGTGTTAGAGAAAATGAAATCACGTCCGTGAGGCATTGCCTAAAATTCAAAGTTTACAAACTAGGAAAAGAAAAAAATAGTCTAAACATTGCAAGGTTTTTTTTTTCATTTCAGAATTTTTGAGAATTGTAATTCTAAGTTGTGAAATTTATGATTTCTTTTTATCCACTCTAGATTTATTTATACATTCAAAGCTATATAAATGTTTAGATCTTTCCGAAAATTACATTTCCTTGTTTTATTAGACAAAACAAAGAACATAAAACAATTAGATTAAAACTAATAAAATTATTAAAAATCTAAATCTAACAATGTCCCTTTAAACCCACAATACTCCAATATTGGATTAAATTAGGGTTCATTGAGGAACGAGATTGGTTTGGGTTTCTGGTATATTAGGGTATTAAATGGCATTCATCACGAGTGTTTTAACCCAACTTACTATTAATATCCAGTTTGTCCTTTCTCTTAATTTTACATCCTTTTTATTCAAATAATCACAATGTGTTATCATTGAAATTGTGTTGTGAATATAGAAGCAGAATGTGAAATGCAGTAATGTAATGGTTTTGTCACTGGAATTAGCTTTTGAGTACAAGAATAGTTCACTTTTCTTATTAAAAAAAAATCTCCTTAGAACATTTATCTAAAGTTACCTACTTAAACTTATAAATTTTCTAATTTCTAATTAAATTTTAAACAAAATCAATTAAATAACTTAAATAAATTATTACAATTCAAGTACCAAATATCATTTCATTCAGATTTTTAATATAATTAAGTAAAATTGAAAAAAAAACTCAAGCGTACCATACCTCTCTAAAAAGAACTAGTCAATAAAGAGCATCCACCATATTGTTTTTTCCTTAATTAATTAAAAGTACTTTGAATTTGTTCCATAAAAAAAGTGTGAATGTAATATCCAAAAAGCAATAAAAATAAATTAACCAACTTTATATCCCCTGCACCAGTTAACATACTTGATCTAATTTGTATGGAATCTAAACAAAATGTATGTTGTTAACCTGGTAAACTAATTCAAGTTTATAATATGTAAAATTTTATACAAATTATCTATCTTTAAATTTTACGTTAAACATCTATGAATTCCAAATCCACATTGGTTTATGTGAAGTTTTCTCTTCTCTTTTTTCACAGTGGGAAAACCTATCATAAACTAACATTTGAATAGTTGTCACCAAAATTTGTAGTTAGAAGAAAATTCATATATGGAGTATAATAAAGAGAAAATAATCAACAATGTGTTATCAAAACCTTTGGAATTTACAAATTGCATAACTTGATTATATATAATTAAATATAGCCCCCTTTTTTGTATAGTCTTTTTTTCTTCTTCTTCAACTTTTACCTCATTTTCTTCTAGTTTTGGTTTCTTATTTTTGCATGCACTTATATAAACTTCCATTTTGTCAAATCTTCATAGTTTTTTTTACTTTAATTTAACTATATTTAAATTAGGCGGCAAGTACTCACTACTATATAGCTTGTTTATTATTGCATATAAAAGTTAGTTTTAAGACCAAGAAATTGAATGTATCAGGGCATATGTATAAAAAAGTTAGTTTTAATGGGGCCTCCTTTGGTGGGCGTTGTGGATGTGGTGTCTCTCTTCAAATTGACTCTTCCTTACTCTTTTGTTTTCGTTGGTTTGGAGGCAATGGGAATAACTATATGGCTGAAATGTTGGCATTATGGGTTGCCCTTCAAGTAACTTTGTCGTTCAACATTGATATGATCTTGATCATTGGGGACTCCCTCTCCTTGATCCATTGGATCGAAGGTCGAAATGCTTTGGAGGTTCCCTCTCTTTACAACTGGACGTGGAGGATTCAGGAATTAAAAATTCTTTCTCTGAGATCTCTTTCCAACATGTTTACAGAGAACAAAATTCAAATGTCGATACTTTCTCCAAACACGCTTTGTCTCTTCTCCTTGGGCATACGTATTTTGAGAAACTTGTGGATGGTTCAATCTTCCCCTTCTATTTGCGATATAATACATTTATGTTATCTTTTTTGTTGTTGTTCCCCTCTATGTCATCTGTTTTTGTGTTTCCACTAGATATATATTGTTGTTATTTCTGTAATAACAAGGGTTTTGTCTATTTTATGTCAAACAACACATTTGTTTTGTTATTGGACAAGTTACAAACAAGAACATTGTCACTAACAATAACCAAGATAATGTAAAACATTCTCTTTAATGATAAAATGTTTATTTTTTTCTCCCGAAAATATAAGTTGGTTTTAATGAAAGTGAATTCCTGCATTTGTATTGCCTCTATGTGAGTTTCAGTTCTGTATGTATAACTACAATAGATGATAGACAAACAAGAAATTTGTCATCTATGTGAGCAATGGAAATCTGCCTTGTTTATAACTATGAACTTGAATAGCTTTCCAAAAAAGAGATATTTGTTTTTAAATTGAAACAGAGGTGAAAGATATGTATGGGCCTATAGCAGTCGACGAATAAATAATGGGTCAATTTGTTGAATGAAAATGTTTGCATAGTAAATGGCTAGGAAAATTCTTTGATCATTTTCGTAGTTTGGATAAAGAGTTATGGGGCTTCAAAGGCAAGCTATACCTTTCTTTATCTTGTCTCGGTAATCTGGAAATCGACTCCTATGGTTTCATTACACAATTCTTTAATGGAATTTCGAGAAGTGGAAAGGTGTTTTGAAGGGAATCATCGAACATGTCATTAATTTATGAACCTCTATTCATGGAATAGCCATAGGAGAAATGCATGCTAGAAATTGTGCATTAAGAAAGGTGCAAGGACACCAATAATTAGTACAGCATTGACTTTTGAAAACCCGTGAAGAGAACTTGGCAGGGAAATTTATTTTTCTGCAATCATTCTTTTTATTTAGAAGTTTTAAGGAACAATTTTGGCTCTCCCTTCCAATTAGAAGAAGAAAAGAAGAAAAGTTAGCCCATGGGAGCAACTTAATTGGAAACTCCCATGATAATCAAGTGTTATATACCATGAGATTTTAGGTTCAAATCCCCTCGATTTATCTATTTCTGTGGAGGGGGATACGTAGGCACCTAGAGGTTAGGTTATAGTGGGTATGTAGAAACCTAGAGGTTATAGTGATAATGGTTGGAATCAACCCTCACTCAAGCAAGTAAGAAATCAGTGCAATTGTTGATTCCTCTAGTTAATAATAATAATAAGATTTCAAAACAAGAAACCTTTAGAATTTGGTGCTTAGAGGTTATAATGATAATGGTCGAAATCAACCCTAGAGGTTAGGTTATAGTGGGTACGTAGTTACCTAGACGTTATAGTGATAATGGTCGGAATCAACCCTCTCTCAAGCAAGTAAGAAATCGATCCAATTGATGATTCCTCTAGTTAATAATAATAATAATAATAAGATTTTAAAACAAGAAACCTTTAGAATTTGGTGCTTAGAGGTTATAGTGATAATGGTCGGAATCAACCCTCTGTGAAGCAAGTAAGAAATCGGTCCAATTGTTGATTCCTCTAGTCAATAATCATAATAATAAGACTTAAAAGCAAGAAACCTTTAGAATTTGGTGCTTAACTCTCTTTTTCCTCTTGGGGATTTATAGGGTGATCCATTTTTCACAAACCATAGAAATGTTTTATTTTTGTATCATCTTGTACGAGCAATTTGTTCAAATTTACTCTTGTACTTAAGAAGCAATTTGTTTACGTTTTAGAAGGTTTAGTCACGGATCTCCCCCGTTTACCCTTTTGATGGGAGGAATATGGTTTTCTTGTCGTTTCCTTTTAGATTTATTGAAAATTTCTCCTTATAGCCTTCAACATGATGTAGAATTTTCTTGCCATCATTCTTTCTATTCAGAAGTTTTAAGGAACAATTCTCGCTCCTCCCCACCTTCAACTAGAAGAAGAAAAGTTAGCTTATGGGGGCAATTCAAATGGAAACTCCCATGATAATCAAGTGTTATGTACCATGAGATTCGAGGTTCAAATCTCCTCGATTTACTTATTTCTGTAGAAAGGGATACGTAGGCACCTAGAAGTTATAATGATAATGGTCATAATCAACCCTGTATTAAGCAGGTAAGAAGTCGATCCAATTGTTAATTCCTCTAGTTAATAATAATAATAATAATTTGAAAACAAGAAACTTTTATAATCTGGTGTTAAGTTTCTTTTTCTTCTTATGGGATTTACTTGGTGATCTATTTTCCACAAACCAATTTTTTGTTTTTGTTTTTTATGATCTTGTACAAGCAATGTGTTCAAATTTACTCCTAGATTCAAGAAACAATTTGTTCAAAGATTTAGAAAGTTAGCCATGGATCTCCACCTTTATCCTTTCGATGAGAGAAGGATGGTTTTCTTGTCGTTTCCTTTTAGATTTATTGGAAATTTATCCTTATAGCCTTCAACACGATGTATTTACGTGTTCCAGTCCAAATTTTAATTAATACAAATTTCTTGTTATCGTGTAATATAATAATAACTTATAAAATTAACAATCAAGTGAATTTAATATTGTGACTAGTTTTTCATTGAATTCTAGTTTATTTTATAAAAGAAAATAATCATTAATTGAAAATATATATAATTTTTTTAATAAGGTAGTTGTTTTATTTTTTTGGAAATTAACAAAATATATGTTGAAATATACTCAACTTATTATATATTTAAAAATATATTTCAATTAATTAAATTACTTAAAAATAATTATATTATCAAATACCAATTTAAAAAACCTCTTCATCTATGTAAATTTTGTTGATTAATCGAATCTAGCAACTCGTTGATTAATGCAATGGAATTAATAAAAACTTAATTATCTCAATATATTTTTTAAAAATTAAATAAATTATAGATTAATAAGTAGCAAACTAATTGACTTGAATTTATTTGGTAATGATGTAGTTAAACATTTATGTAATTAATTAGGTTATCTATTTAATAAATATTTATTAACTTTTTCTTATTATTTCTTTTAATAATAAAGATATAGGTTTTTATATAGTCTATATAGTTTTAAATTATTAATAAAAAGTCTATTAATGATTTATAGGTCACATTTATCAAATATTGGAAATAAAAAAAAAAAAAGTCTATTAATTAATTATGGATTTATAGGTCACAGTTAATCAAATATTGGAAATAAATTAATTAACTAATTAAAATTTCCCTATCCTTATCTCTTGGTCAAATAAAGCCTTTTCTTGGTCAAATATAACCATTGAATGATCTGCTCTCTATTTAACCTGTAGCCATGATATAGTTCTTCAACTTGTCCTGACGATGAACCACACTTATTGGTTCGAAACGTGTTGACAAATGAAATAACTCTTGTCTATTTGGGGTGTGAAGAACTCTAGCGTTGATAGAAGCCTGTTTTGGATTTAAAAAATATATGGGAAAAACAAGAGAGAAAAAAAAATGTGCACCCTGTCACGAAGAAAAATAATCATATAACTATGCTAAAATAATCATAAAGGATCTTTTGGCGGTCATGAAATTTGTCCTCTGTCTTCTTATTTTCGTAGCATGTAAAGACTCTACGTGAAATTCCGTCAAAATCAAATTGACACCTTGCTTCATAAAAGCTTAAGGGTTTAAAGAAATATATATATATATATAAATATAATATAGATATGGAAGAGTTTATTTTATAACATATAAGAATGTAAATGACCATAAAAATTGTTTTCCAACTTTCATTTGACCAATTTCCAGTTAAGTATTTTTAAATAATTTTTTGTTTTTAATTTTAAATATATAAAATATACCAGATTTAATTACTTATTAATTATTTTTATTTTTTTCAAAAAGTTACAATATATATAAATAAGGTTGACATGGATTTTTATATTAAATAGAAAGGAATGTATTTCACATTATGTTGTAAAAAAAAAGAAATAACTTGGTGAGATGTAATAATGAAAGTATGTTTAATAGTGTTATTATTAAAAAGTTTGGATGATGTATCGATATTAATTTTTATATGTAGAATAAATCAATACAAAAATTGTATTATAAAAAAAAGGTAATGCTATTATTAAAAAGGACCAAAAAAACTGTCTTTTAAAGGATCATAGTTTAATTACACAAAAGAATGATTTTGAATAAAATTGTCTTTTTAAGAATTATAGTTTAATCACACAAAATAATGATTTTGAAAATGTTAAAGAAGACCTCAAAAATGAAGTGCATATTTTATAATGTGAATTAGAAAAGCACATTAACAAGATAAAAGAGTTCAAAAAACAACTACAAGTATTAGAAAATTATTAACCTATGTCGTACAAGTGAAAGATTTGTTGATTTGAAAGATATTGCAATTCAATGTCATAAAGAATCACAATAGAAGAAGGATGTTAAAAAAACATTTTCAGAAGATTTTGTCTAATAAAGACAAGGAAATCAATTGTTTAAAGAATCATGGTCACACCTTGGTTAGGAAAATTAAAAAATTAGAATGAAAATATATATCAATAATGAAAGTAGATAAAGAGACATATGGTGATGCAAGTGAACCAAAAAAGTTGTCAAAGAGTTGAAATCGAAGATAAAGATAGTTTAATAGAATCAAGCAAACTAAAAATCAAAGTATTGTAACTAATGGAGCCTTATTAACAAAAAAGTGTCTAGAAATTGAGTTTAAGAAGCATCGACAAGTCAACATCCATAGATTTAGCGATAATTGAAGTTCAATCCTTCACCATTGATGACATTATTGATTCATGTTCGATATATTGTTCTTACACATAAAGACATTTGAAAACCAATACAACTCGAACTCCAAAACAAAGAAGCTCGAATCATAAAACTTGTCATCAAAAGTTCTACTAATAAAGAAGATGTTTAGAATTGTTGATACAATGATATTATTCAATGCTTTAAAATTCATATTGTTGAAAAAATCATGTGTTTTCCCAAGGACATGAATTTCTTTTTTCCTTTTCTTTTTTTAACATAATACATATCCCAAAGATACTCACTAGGCACTTTTCTTCATTGAAAGGATAATACTCAAGATAAGTTAGATTTTATACCATCTAGAAAGTTTGTCAACAATATACTCATTACAATGTCAACATATTTATGAGAATTAAACATATGTAAGGATGATGACAGTCTTCTCAATCATTCAAACTAAACCCAATTAACAACGCAACTCATTATTCTAATATATTTATATACACATTAATTATATCGTATATTAATCAACCTTATATATAAATATTCACACTCATAAATTTTTATTATTTATTTAATAAATATTATGAAATTTTTATTATTAATGATAATTTCAAAAGTAAATATTAAATTTAAATTTACTTCGAAATACTCCTTAACTACCATTTTACGAGCCTTTGCTTCAAAGGCACATCGATCCCAAAATCCATTATTTAAGCGAGACACAAATATTAAAAAGAGTTGCACCAAGAAAGTGAATTTGAGGGCCATAATGTGTGAAAGAAAGAGAGAGGGCATCAAGTTGAAACTCATAGGGTAATTAACATACCAAATATTAAAAATGGCCTATTTTAAAGGTATATATGAGATGAATGAGGATCACACTGATACCCATTGGATTAAGATGAAGTGAAAGTTGTATTCCATTAAATGAAGTATCAGTGTATCGAGAATAGTAAAAATCTATAAGAGGAGAGCAACAAAGTTGTATTCAATTAATTTAAGTTCACTAAACTTTGCTGCTCTCCATTAATTTAAGTTTACTA
The DNA here is from genome assembly GCA_000404065.3 of Pinus taeda. NCBI lineage: Eukaryota > Viridiplantae > Streptophyta > Pinopsida > Pinales > Pinaceae > Pinus > Pinus taeda. Next base: position 8,507 of record APFE030491155.1, on the reverse strand, counting down.
AACCAAGTTTAGTGAACAATGGGTGAGAATGAGTTGAGTTGAGTTGAGTTTAGTTTAGTTTGAGAACATAAAAAAAATGAAGAAGAATTTATAAGAATTGCATATGTATTTATTTTTTCTTTTTCTTTTTTTTTCTTTTTTCTTTCTTTTTCTTTTTCTTTTTTTTTTTTTCTTTCTTTCTTTTTCTTTTTTTATTTCTTTTTTCTTTCTTTTTTTCTTTTTTTTCTTTTTCTTTTTTCTTTTTTTTCTTTTTTTTTTTTTGTTTTTTTTTCGAACATAAAAAATGAAGAAAGAATTTATAAGAATTGCATTGTATTTATTTTTCACTCTTCCTTTTCTTTTTTCTATTTTTTTTCTTTTTCTTTTCTTTTTTTTTTTTTTTTTTTTCTTTTTTTCTTTCTTTCTTTTTTTTTTCTTCTTTTTTTTTCTTTTTTTTTTTCTTTTTTTTTCCCTGGGGAGAAAAATCGTAATTTGTATTATATAATTACATGTTGTAGATGCCTATAGGTATATGCAAATACATTGACCTTAGTCAACTGATAGTTCCAAACAAAAACTATGTAAACCGAGTGGGGTTGTTGTACATCAATAGTTACATAAGCAAAAAATCACCAAGTGATCGTTGTTCAGATGCCCAAAAGTGTTGTATACATATATATGAACCTGTTATAAAGATAAAAAGTGTTGTTGTTTTAGGGGTTGTCTGCCCGCCGAAGCTCTTGATCTATATATGGCCTGTGAAAATACTGGAAGGTCCCTTCCGGTGAATGTTCTGTGATCAGCCATTCTCCTCGAGGACGATGCGATGCCTCTTTCGATAGCTTGTCCGCATCTTCATTGCACTCCCTGTAGATATGAGTGCAAGAAATATGATCGAAATGTGTTTTGAGAAAAACAATATCATCCAAAATAGTTTTTAGAGTATATGCATGGCATGTAGCTGTGTTGTTAAACCAATTTATGAATGTTTTGGAGTCCCTAAAAATTTGAATGTGTCTGCAATTTTTGACAATGGCAAAATGTATCAAGTTTTGAAGGGTGATCAGCTCTGCATCATTATTTGTGCCCATGCCTAAGCCCATGCAAATGTGGAAAGAATGTGTGACTGATAGGTGGATATTTACACCCCCCCTCCCCACATCCTTGTGCTTGTGCTACCCCATCAAAGTATGCCTAGGGCTTTGTTGTGTCAATCTGTTCCTAAGCGATGTTCCTGGGTCGTTCAATATGTTCTTCAAATGGAATTTCCTCATAGGCCTAGCATATCTTTGGTGGAATCAGTGCCCAATTTATAGGCCGGCCCTGGAAAATGATATTGTTTCGACACATCCATAGGTGCCAAGAAACCAGAAGCGACAGATTTCTACTTTTAGGATCCGTAGCAGCTCCCCACTAACTATCCCAAGCAGTAGGGATGTTCTCACCATTCCAGCTTAGACTAATGTTAAGAGTGGGTAGTACTTGTGACCATAATTGTTTTGAAGTAGGACAATCAAGGAATAAGTGATGGTTGGATTCCTCTTCCTGATGACAGAGTACACACCAGGAAGGTCCCATGAATGCCTTTTTCCTTAAATTTACTCCTGTGGGTGTTTTATCCTCAATGATATTCCACATTAGTAAGATAGTGTGTGGGGGATCTTTTAACTTCCAAAGTTGAGTCCACCAACTCATTTGTCTGTCTGGTTTGCCTCTACTTTTATGAGGTCATACCCATGCTTGGGTGAGTAGTGGCCCTTCTTGGAGAGACCCCAAAGCAGTTCATCCTCATCATCATTGAGTTGGACATGGGATTCTGTCAGAGCTTGTTGGTAAAATTCCCACTGTCTTTCCCATTGAATCAAATTGTGCCAGCCCTCACTAGTGTGCCAAGCTTGATGAAAAATAGATGAGTTGCGATGATCACCAAGTTGAGAGATATACAGGACACCTATGTTGTTAAGAAATGTGATCAAATCCGGAGGAAGCTGATATGCATTCCCACTATTGGTTCAGGGATCAAGACCGATGCACATTGATGCCCCATTACCAATCTTCCAGATGGGGCCTCTTTTTATAATGGGCATGGTGTTTAGGATGGCCCTCCAAATGACCTAAATACCTTTCCTGCTCCAAGAGGGTCTTCTAATCCATTCACTTAAAGCATTGGGCCAAATGTATTTGTGGGAGACCACCTCTGACCAGAGGCTCTTATGGGTCAGGAGTAACCAGCCTCGTTTTACTGCCAGTGCTTGTGCAAAATCCGAAAGGTGCTTTAATCACCAACCTCCCCATTTTTTGGGATTTGCTATTCTGCTCCATGTGACCCATGCAAATGGCTTCCCATCCTTTTGTCCCCTCCATAGAAAGTGACTGCAAATTTTTTGAATCTTATGTAGAATCCCTAGGGGAATCCAAGCCAAGGACATCTAGAAAACTGGGGTAGCTTCTAAAACTGCTTTGATGAGAATCAATCTTCCTGCCCTGGATAGAAAACAATGACACCATATGTTTATTATTTTCTCCACTTTAGTGAGCAGCCAAGTCCAATCCGTTATTTTATATCGATCCACTTTTATTCTAAATCCCAAATACTTCAGTCCAACCTGAACATCCAACACTTGATAGGGGAAATTCTAGAGAGAGTTGAATTTCCTGTTGAGAGCATTCAGAGAAAGATATAGTGGACTTTTCCCTGTTGATTTCCATTCTTGTAGCTGCCCTGAAAAGTTTTAAATTCTCTTTTAAAGTAGTAATGTCATGTACACTTCCACTAAGAAATACAAGAATGTCATCCACAAATAGAAGATGGGAAAAAAGGAAATGATCAGTAATTTTCAGGCCCCCAAACCTCCCAACATGCTTCTTTGAATCTATAAGTTTACTCAGGCCTTCCATTACAATAAGAAATGGCAAGGGGGATAAGGGGCATCCCTATCTGATGCCTCTTTCTGCTTGAAAGGGGAGGGATGCAAACCCATTAATAAGAACTACAAAGGATATAGAGATAATACAACCCATGATCCATCTTATGAATTCCAAAGGGAAACCCATATGAGTGAGGATCATTCTAAGGTAAAGCCAACTTAATTTGTCGAAGGCTTTGGATAAGTCAATTTTGAGAGCCATCCCTTTGAGCTCTTTTAGCTTAATAGAGTGAAGGGCTTCCTGGGCAGAGCCAATGGCTTCATGAATATGTCTGTGGTGGAGGAAGGAAAATTGTTCTTGAGAGATGTGTTAAGATAAAATAGGCTTTATACGATTGGTTATAATCTTGGCAATGATTTTGTATAGATAGTTGCAAAGGGAAATAGGGCGGAAATCATGAGAGGAGGATGGAAAGTCTGTCTTTGAAATGAGGACTATGTATGTGAAGTTGAGCGGGGCATGTATATGACCAAGGGTCTGACTTTCTTCAATCGCTCCAAGCAAATTGGGCCAATGATGTCTAGGAAAACAATATAAAATTCCACAGGCCAACCATCCGGGCTTGGACTTTTGTCTCTCTTGAACCATTTTAATGTGCTTTCAAGTTCTTCCATGGAAATAGGTTTAATAAAATCATCAATGCCATCCAGGTCCAGGTATCCAAGGAAGTAGCCAGCTAGGTTAATGATATCACGCAGAGAGGGTGCTAGAGGGGCTTTAAAAAGATGCTTGAAGTGTGAAGTTCCACACTGTGCTAGCTGGGGGTGAGTGGTAGCCATTCTCTCCTGATCCATGAGCATCTGCCAAATGGTATTGTTGGCTTTCCATCCATTAGCAAAGTTTTGGAAAAATTTTGTATTTCCATCCCCGACTTGCAGCCATATTGCTCTGCTTCAAAGCCTCCAAAGTTCTTCCTTTTCCAGAAGGATCTTGGATCTTTGAGATTCCAATTCCATCATGCGAGTTTTTGATTCATTGGATAAATATCCAAGCCCATCGTCATCAGTTAAGGAGTTCAACTGATCTTCAATATCTACAAGTGATTGTTCATCTCTTTCCTTTTTCCTCTTAGACCAGTCAATGGTTAACGTCTTGAACTGTTTTAGGTTTCTACAGAAATCCCCAGCCTTTCTCTGATCTTTGAGTGGAGGTTGCGCTTGCTGGAAATCCGAGACCAATTTGACATAGTCCAGGTCTTTTAAACAGGTCAAATTAAATTTGAAAGGGGCCTTAGGTTTCCTGAAAGGGCCATTCACCTCCAAATAAATTGGGGAGTGGTCCGAGATGCCGCATGAGCCTACCCATAGTTTGTATAAGTTTAGGGATCAGAGCAGGTCTTCATGTATAAGATATCTGTCAAGCCTTCTTCCAAGAGCAGCAACACCAGTACGCATGTTATGCCAAGTAGGCATCTTCTTGTTCATGGGGACATCAATAAGCCCATGTTGGTCCAAGAGGGAGCTCAGCTGAACTGAGAGAGTGTCAATTTGAGCATAATGACCCCAGGATTTCTCGTTCCCTAAGGAGAAAATTAGGTCTCCTCTAATAATGGTGGAGTGGTTGATTAGAGGGGATCCCAGCAAGAAATGTCAAAAAGCATGTCTATTATGGTTGGAGGCATAGACATTAATAATTCAGATATGTTTTCCTATGTCCATTGCTAAACTGCCCATGCCTAAGAAACCCAAACCACCCCAAGAGGATATCACCTTGATCGATTTAGGGTTGATCCCCATGGCAAGTCCCCCAAATCTTCCCACTACATCAATTCCTTGAAAGTGCCAACCAGGTAGTAAAGAAAGTAGGATTTTAGTGATATGCTCAGAGGGCCCAAGGGTTTCCTTAAGAAATAAAATGTTACAGGGGGTACGGGTTAAGAGACACTCAAGAGCCAGTTTTTTCTTGGGGTTGTCTAAACCCCTGTAGTTGAAGGAGAGCCAGATCATTAGGGAACAACATCAAGGGTTTCAAATTCTCTAAATGCCCTTTCAATGGTGGATTGATGACCTTGTGCCACATTTGCAACCGTAGATTTAATATCTTTTGCAATCTTGGTTGGTTTGCCTCTGGTAGGTTTAGACTCTGAAGGATTAGAGGGGATACTGAGGCTGAGCAGGGAAATGTTGTTCAAAGGCCGAGAACAGATTGTAAGAATGGGAGCCTGATGCTGAAGACGAGGAAGATGGAAGTAGGTGAGGATTCAAAGCCTGTAGAGATGGAGGGGTAGTGGAAATGATGGGCAAGGGGGGATCAATGCCACAGGTGATGGGGGGCACGTACTCAAAACTGAATTTGAGAGTGACATAGTAGAGTGCAATGTTGAATGTAAATGATTAAAAGGATGATTAGAAGAACAAGAGAGTGGAACATTACCCGATGTAGGAGCATCATCCACCACAGTATTAGATCGAGTCTGTGGAGGGGATGTAGATGACACCCTTGGAGTATTGGTTTGTTGTGTAGTGACTCCTTCTGCTCCCTTAGAGTGGTCCAGACCCGAGGGCTACTTGTCCACATTTGGTTCTTCAAACAGATGGTGTTTTACACCCCTTGCAGGCTCTTGAGCAATCGAAGAGAGAAAAGGGCAGTCCTTGTAAAGATGACCGACCTTGTGACATCTTCGGCAACAGAAGGGCACTCCTTCATAATCCAAATTTTGGCAACACGAGAAATGCCTCTAATGGAGTGTTATTTTCTCCTCCAACCCCTTCCTGGTATCCAGATGAACAAGTATTCTCGCCATTGTCATGACCCCATTTTTCTCAAATGATTGGTCGTGTTCCAGATAAGTCCCAAGAGCATCTCCTATGTGCTTGAACACCACTGGAGTCCAGAACTGCATTGGTAGGCCTGGCAGGCGCACCCAAATCGGCCATGCACCCAACTGTTCACGTTCTAGGTCAAATAAGGGGTCCTATCTTTTGAGTAGAATAGGGGCAAGCTCAATATGCCAAAAGCGTGAAAGAATCCAATAAGTATATTCTTCCCTATGGAAGCGAAGGGCAAACTAGCCACGAGCCAAAACTCTGATGATGGGGAGCTCCTTCAGTAAGGAGCCACAAATCTCTAAAGTCCACAGGCGAAGGTGCTCCACTGAGTAGTTTCTACCCCTTACACGAACAACCAAAACCTTCTTTACCGTGTCTGCAAATTCCCCCATTGGAATATCTTCGCCAAGAGTTAAGTTAATGTCCCTATCCACAGCTTTGAGACACCTCCCCTTCTTGGGGTTATCAGAGCGTCAGGCCGTTGGATGATCCTTAAGCAAGCCACTGCAACCTTGATTGATAGTATAGGGGGGTGGAGGGGGTAGATTTGGGGTTAGGGATGGGAGAACTGAAGCATCCAGAGCGAGTGGGAGTATTAGGGTTAGAGTTGCCGAGTGCTAGGGTTGCCGAAGTGAAGGCATGAATAGAGAGGGGAGGGGGTCCCGTTGGGGGAATACGAGAGGAGGAGGGCATACAGGAAGGAACTGAGGACTATGGAGGGTGGACCAAGGGAGAATCAAATGTGGGGGATGGCTGAAGGCATGTACCCAAGAGATTTAGGGTTACAGGTGAGAGCGGAGGGCAGTCTAACCCTGGAAAATCATCAATGTGAACAGAGGGCGAAGGGTGCTTATCAGACGGATGCAGATTGAACGGAACGTACTGGGCAGTTGTCAGTGATAATAGGTTGGTAACAAAGGGTCTTGTTAGCTCTGCTATATTTTTCAATTGTTGAGGTTCAAAGGGCAACTTGGCAGTGTGTTATGTGCTAGAAGGAGGCATGCATCAGCTCGCTTCCTCAATTCCCCTTCATGTTCATTTATCCTCCAAAATTTGGCATAAACCTATTTTGTTTAACTCCCGCCACCACTGTTTGTTCCTCTCTAAAACCTGTGTAAAACCTCTTCCATGTAGCCCCTTGGCGCTAAGTCTTTACCCATATAACCACACTCTTCAGCAAAATCCCTGTCTCGCGGCTTTCTGTCAGGCCAGGAGTAACTCCAGGAAAACTAATGCATATATTTGTTTAACCAGCTATCTAATATATACAAGAATGTGATTGTTCAGTTCATCTTCTTGATGATTGTTCACATTTAGTTCCCCAATCACTGAGGATTAGGTGTCAACATTCCCCCCCTTAATCTGAAGATATGTTGGTGAGTCCAAGCATCGTTCTGAATCTTTCAAGCTTTTCTCTTCCAAGCGCTTTGGTGAAGATGTCTGCAATTTGCTCATTTGTGGAACAATGGCGGAGATGGATTTTTTTGGCCTCAACATGATGTCGGATCAGATGATATTTAGTATTGATGTGCTTTTTACGATCATGGAACTTTGGGTTCTTGGCCAACTTTATTGCAGAGGTGTTGTCAATCATGAGTGGAGTTGATTGTACTTGTTTTACCTGCAAATCTTCAAGAATTTTCTGAGCCACACAATTCTTTTGTTGCTTCAGCTGCTGCCACGTATTCTGCTTCTGTTGTGGAATCTGCTGGAACTGATTGTTTGCGTGATCTCCAAGAGACAGCTCCTGATCCAAGACTCATAGCATATCCTGAAGTAGATACCCCAGTTTCTTTGTCTCCGTCGAAGTCTGAATCAGAGTATCCAATCAAGCTGAAGTCGTCCACCTGTGTATACTTGATTCCAAGGTCTTGAGTTCCCTTCAAGTACTTAGAACTCTTTTTGCAGCAGACCAATGTCCCTCACAAGGCTTTTGCATAAACCTAGAGAGGATTCAACAGCAAACGAAATGTCTGGTCTAGTAGTAGTTAGGTAGTTGAGACTTCCTACAAGCTGTCTATACTTTGTTGCATCATCAAATTCTTTTCCTTCAATAGATGTGAGCTTTCAGTTTTGTTCCATTGGAGTAGTAAGAGGATTGCACTCTGTCATGCCAAACCTATTCAACAGATCTCCAATGTATTTCTTTTGAGAAAGAAATATGGACTTCGGATGTTGGGTTACTTCAATGCCAAGATAGTAATGAACATACCCAAATCAGTCATTTCAAAACTTTTCCCCAATTCCTTCTTTATGGATGCAATGTAGCTTTCATTGTTCCTTGTCATCAAAAGATCATCTACATATACCACAAGATATACAACTGTTTTGCCAACTTTCTTGACAAATAAAGTTGCATCATCAAGATCAAAATGATTGAAGTTGATTTTCAGAAGATGCTCAGTTAGCTTTCCATACCAGGCTCGTGGTGCTTGTTTGAGGCCATACAAGGACTTCACAAGTTTTCATACTTTATGTTCATGTCCTTTCACAGCAAATCCTTTAGGCTGGGACATAAAACATTTTCTTTTAGATCTCCATTCAAGAAGGCAGTTTTTACATCCATTTGATGGACTTTCCAACCGTTTTGAGCTGCTAGTGCAAAGAGTGTCCGGATGGTGGCCTATTTTGCTGTGGGAGCAAAATTTTCCTCATAATCGACCTCTTCCTTCTGTGCAAAACCTTTTGCCACAAGCCTAGCTTTGTTCTTGTCAAGTGTGCCATCATCTTTGTACTTGTTCTTGTAGACCCACTTGCAGCCAATTGGTTTGGTTCCAAATGGAGGATCAACCAGCTTCCAAGTGTCGTTCTTTATGAGGGCATCATACTCCT